>JAHPZR010013884.1:0-27500 GCA_019787425.1 Platygyra sinensis
GAGGTATAACAAGATAATTTGATGCTCTCACGACGGGATACGTTAAGTCTAAACCATTTCTTTATTTAGTGTTAGTCATGACACCAAAATCACCTGCCATTAAGGGAGAGCTTCTTTGCATATCTAAATTTGTTTTGCAGAATATCTTGATACGGTTCATTTCATCATGACAAGAGGACGCGACAATTCTTTTGTAAAATGTTCTTTCAGTTTGTTCTGGGTATGTTTCTTAACTTTTTGATAGGCTAGGACAAATATTTTGCTGGGCTTTTGATTCACCCTAGAAGTACAGAGAACATTATTTAGGCCGTCGTTGAAGAAACCTCAGGAAGTTACCACCTCATGAGTAGAAACAAAGGCCTTTTTTTTTAAATTGACGAAAATTAACCAAGCAAAATGAAGAGAATTAATACTTTATTGTCTGGGAAAATAATTGGCATCCTAGTGTCGGCAAAACCGGCAGAATTTCCCGATTAATTGTCAATTTTCAAAACATTATTGAAAACGTCCAGTGTCCAGTGAAAAAAAGCCACAAATTTCTCACTTATTTGAACCCAGGGAGGTACGGTTTGTTATATCTTTTAATAACGAGGAGATTAAAAACTTTCTAGAAGTTTCTCTTGGAAGAATATGTGACCCAGAACGGAGCGCTCCTGAAAATCAGTCATTCTAACAAGCTATTGCTGATATTTTTGGTAAATGGAGGATTAATTACGGTTAATCAGTTGCAATGGATTCCGAGAGAATCATTTCGTTAGTTGGCTTTATTCAATCTTTCATTGTTTTTAACACAACTTTACATTAGATTCCCTCGTACCTTGTTCGCCAAAAACATCTCTACGAAAAAAAAAAATTATTTATCAATCGTTTTGTTAAAAAGCTAACCTTTCTAGCGCTAGCCCTAAATCAAAGCGAATCTGTTTTGGGGGTTTGCTAATTTAGATGAATATTTTTATATGATTGTTCTTAAATATATTCTTAGTTTGTTTCTATTTTTGCGGGATGCCGTATTATATTAACATGTACAATGGGCGAGATGTCACATTCACTGTTGATATGGTGACGTCAAACTTGCCAGCCAATCAAGCAGCACATTTCCTTAAACCACACCCTTTTAAAAGCACCCTATTAATGTAAGATAGTACTTCAAGTCGTCTAGTTGCAGTGATCGTTGATCTGTCGAGAACTTCACTGGGCTTTAGATCTCTTGGTCATCGAAGATTACAGGTCAGTGTTCGTTCTTTTTCTTTTCGTTCTTTTAATTAATGGTTTCACATTGCCTTCCTCAGTTAAGACAAAAATTAAAACTAACATAGGTGTTGTGCCCCGTAAATAGCGCTTAGAGAATGTTTCGTTAATTTGTCTTTCCAAGCGACGGTTTGGCACGCCCAACTAGAAAGCCGCTCAGACTGGAAAAATTATCAGCTAAAAATGAAAATGTTGCCTTTTAATCTAAACGTGGAAGAGACTTTGACATGAAGAGCTACTATATGGGTGTTACTGCATGGCCACTCAAGCACAAAAGTGCAATACGTTATGCGATGCAAGAATGAATGCAAGAAACGTCCCGTGTCCAGTGCGGTGCCGATGGCCAAAACTGTTTCGATAATATTGATTTGATATCCTGACACTTAGGTATGTCCAAAGGCCATGTTCCATGAAACCCGACGTTGTTTTCTTTTTTCTCCAAATCATGGGGCGAATAGAGCGCCGGCTTCGTTGAACACTAAATTGTTAAGATGTAAATCAGTCTGTTGCTGGAGGGAAAGGGTAAAGTAGGTTCGTGGGGTGCTTCTTTAATCAAAAGTGAGACCCCTGCAGGGCTCGTCCAACATAGCAAAAGTTATATATAAGCGCTGCATCATCGCTATATCGCTTTATCACATCGTCATAAAAGAAATATGACTTTTGCCTCCGAATGTCTTATCTTAAAGCATTTCTCTGAAATTAGTGCTTCTCAGAAAAAAAAAAAACCAAGAAATTCACATTTTTGCTAACGAGTGTTTATTGCCGAACAGTTCAAATCGCTGAAGTTCGCTCACATAAACGACAATATTGATGTAAAGCTCACAGGTACTAGTACGTTTATTTTGATGGCAATTGAGAATGTTTTAATATTGCATCCCTGCACTTCAGCACGATGATATGAAGCTTGCAAACTAGTTCTCACAGCACCGTTACATGAGCTGAATATGAGCAGGCAATCAAATCGAGCGTGCGAGAGGTCGCGAGACTTCTGCGAACTCTCACGGACCTTACATGTTCTAAAATTTAGCATTACATTTCCCTTATTTTACTGATCGTGATAGAAATGCAGCATGACAAATTATTTGGACGATTTTTCTTTGGTGTTGATGTGGATCCAGAGGTCGGTTTGTTCTTTTCCCCTTAATGACGCTGACACCACCTAATCATTCTCTTAATGTTTTAACAAAACTGTATTCGCACTCGTCGCACTAGTCATGATGTTGCGCCTGTTGAAGGCGCAGTATTTATAAAAATTATAACATTCGAGTACTCACTTAAAAAAACAGTCGGCGTCAATACAACAGAATAGGTTGGAGTTTGTTAAAAGGAAAACAGGACTTTCTTCTGTTTCAGGTACAAGAAACCATGAAATCAGTGATCTGTGTCATAATCCTCACCATCTGTCTGTTCAGTTTTGGTAACTCTGCTTCTATGGTCAAGGAGAGAGAGACAAAACAAGATCTTGCAGGTAAGATGAACTAGCTTTAATGGCTTATTTATTCGTATTATCTTAATTACGATAAGACAAGCGCAAAGTTTGATCATAGTGTCATTCATTACCTAGATAATGGTCTTGTTGAGCGCTGCTACAGCAACATGGCTTTTTGCTCGACTTGTAAATCTCGAAAATAGAAAGAAACTTGAATATCTTTGCGGGTAGGATGACGAAAAATGATTTTTATGGGTTAAAATTGTATGCTGGTAAGACAATGCAAGGGTCATTAGTTTTTCTTAATGCTGGTTAAGCCAGAAGGCATATACTCGTTGCTGTTGACCAGTTGGTTCAAAATGCCACAAACTGAAATTTTAGTTTAAGTTTAATTAACATGCCTATGCTAAACAGAACATTTTCTTGGTCTAGTGGAGTTACAGATGTGATTTGTTTGTGGTAATAGTGTGTAGCTACTGACCAATTGTTCGATTTGATTTCGTTCAGGGTATTAAAGTGGCTAAAGTTACTTTTATGTTTATCTTTAATAAAGAAATCTACAAGAGAACAGGCAAGGCTGAATGCATGGAAGAATGCTCCTCGAAGTATCAGCACGACGAGGATACTGAGATATACTACCTTTGTATGATTGCGTGTGGAACTTTCCAGTGATAATTTTTGACAGGTGAGTGATCTTTAAAAATTAAATTGTTGTTCATAAAAGAACCTGCAGTTCATGAGATTTCATCTTGCCTTCCTCCCCAACAAGACATGCGAGGTGCGGCTCATCACTGATGCCAAAAATTGAAAATGGAAGGTATAACACTTCAAAAATAGATAGCACCACGTACGGGTTAAAAATACAAAAAAGGCAGGGTATAATTTGTTAGCGCGCAAGACACAAACACAGTGGTCAAGCACTGCGCATGCACGAGAGTTCAAAAACAACGAAAGATTTCCGAACGCGTGTCTTGTAAATAAAGTAAGGAAAAAAAAGGTGAAATTCCTGACTATTTCAAAGCGTCAGACAGCTGAAAGAAGGATTTCGGAGAAAGATTAAGAGTGTGTTCACGATAAAACCAGGGAGAACCAGGCAGGAGGTGATACAACTCAAATCACTGCACCGATTTCGCTAAAACTTGGCACAAATGTTGGGTTTGGTAAGTGAATAAGTGTGGCAAAACAGTAAGTCAAAACATTTTATATCCTTCAAGTTAGGGATCCCCAACAAAAATGACCATTTGACCCCATTTTATGCATATTTAATTAGCCATCTTTGGGTTAAGATTTTTACAACAAGGAAAGCCCCTGAAAACAAAATCCACTACAACATGTTCTACAACTATTAGTCTAAAAGCACTGATATTGATTTTGACTGGGCAATTTGAGATCTCTTTGTTAATTAAAGCAGAAGTAATGGCTGTCTGTGGATTTTGAGCGGCCTTTTGTGTAGTGATGCCGACAAGTTGCTGGCATCTGTGACCAAGAAGGCGGGATAGCATTGGATATTCACTTTAATTAAAACTCGCCAGATAGAAGCAACCGTACATGTATATATAGATGACAATTTCGCCATCCAAGAATCAAAGAGAGCCCAAAATCGCGTCTAAGTGATATGTATATAGCATTATTTTTTGTTTCCATTCTATTTTACACCGCCGGGAAAACATAATTTGAGGGAGCTCGTGGGTGAATATTTTCGTGATATTGATATCGTGAGAACGCCTAAAGATATAGTTACGAAATAGTTAAATGAAGTGTTTAAAGCGCTTCTTTACGCCAAATTTTTCCTCGTAATCGATGGGAAAATGCTTGGTTAAGACAGAAAAATGGCTTTTGTGTTTTACTAAATGTTCATGGAATGGCCATAAATATTAAAATTCTATGTAAACAGTACGTACATTTCATGCCTTTTTAGTGCGGAGTGCACTATGGGGATGGTTTGGGGGTTGACTAGCTGCGCTAAAGCACTATGGCAATAAGGCACTATGGTACTTTGGCATTATGGCAAGAAGGTGTAAACTCTTTAATGTATGTTTAATTAAAGGTCAACTGCAACGAAGTTTGGACAATTTTTCTTTTGTTGAAAATCCTTTTTAAACAATCAGTCATACCAACAGGAAGCAGAATAAACTCTCAAACTTAGGTTTTTGCACAAACCCTGGTGCTCAAGATAAGAAAATTCGACGGTTTCCAAGAGCTTTACGAAAACGAACCAGAAATGGACGCGCCTAGATTGGAAACGAATATCAGTATTTGTGACGTCATAATTGGTGAGCTTCTTTTCATAACCAGAAAAGGTTCCTGGTCTCTCGAGAAATCATCGAGTTTATTTATTTATTTCAAGGATTTTCTCAAGTTTATTGACTAGCCGATGTGTAAAAGAGATGACGACATTGATTTGTGGTCTGGAAATGTCTAAATACAGCCATGAAAGTTCGAACCATTGGAATCAGGCAAAGATTCGGTCAAAATAAACCTGAGTGGATCAGACATACATACATACATCACCTTTATTTCACCTCGGATTTACAAGGGTAGCTAAGGATAGCTAATTTCTCTGAGAAATAGACTCTAAACAAGATGGCGCACGATAACAACAACGAAAGAATCGACTACATGGATTGGTGCGTCTTTCTAAACATGTTGAAAACTACTCTTCAAAGATTAGTAATAACATTAATGAATACAGGTTATCTTCGAGTGTTTGCATTGTAATATTTTGTAAATCGGGCCGGATGACGTGTACAATTTCCTTGCTATCAGTATGAGAAAGCGATACTAAAAGATCAGCTGTTTTGTGGGAATTTTTAGCATTGAAGTCCATCTTGCTGATGTTGTTTTACATGAAATGTGGGTATTGTTTTCGTCCTTAGAATTTTAAGGGTTACCGAGTTTTTTTAGGTTAGGAAATCATCAGCGGAAAGAAAAGTCATATAGGTCTTGAGTCAGGGAAAATTGAAGTATAACATCACTGGAAAAAAAACCTTTCAGGTCTCTGTGATCTCAACGATGATTTTCTTTACATAGGAGGTAAATTCTTTGAAAACGCATCAGTCGTAAATGGGTGGAAAGTATGGCTGTTTATGGTGGGTACTTCTACATCTGACATTTTTATTTGTGATTATTTCGTCTGTTAGAGAAAAGTGAGAGAATTTTGAAACCTGATTACTGCGGGAAACATGACTGACAACCAGTACTGTAAGACTATATATGGAAATAATTGTTTAATCTTCCTTTGTGATAGCATTCCCTGCAGTAAGATGGCTTACTTGCCATTAAAAATGTGTCAGTGTGTTCTGCTTTCTTGACTAATCTTCTGGTCTTGATTATTACTTACTTTTTACAATGAGGTTTTATAGCTTTCCATTCACACATCAGCTTGATTTTTAAACATCAATTAAACTTTATTTGAAGTAATGATCCGTGCAACAAGTAGGCAAAGGACTCTAAGCAATGGAAATAGCGGCAGTTAGTATTCAGGCGCTGGTCATTCTAATCAAATTAAATTCAACTTGGCCTACGCGCAAATAGTGCAAAATTTGAATTTCAAATTAAAAAGTAGATAAATAGGATTTTGTTCGAACATCTTTTTATGTTGCCTTTGAATTCGTTGCATTTGTAAATATAACATATCTTAACATTACAAAATTTCGATGCTCCAAAAGGCTCACTTTTGATTGGCGCATGGAACAATGCTAAAATTTTACCTGGAAGTAGATTTTAGAGGAATGGGGCACATGTCAAGAATAAATGTTGTTGATGTCACTTTTTTATCGTTTTTTTTTTTCTACAATTTTTCAATATCAGCCAATCAGATGCACCGATTTGATTGAAGTTAAAAATTATTTATTCTCTTCTTTTAATTGACTTTGCCAAGTGACTGCCCAGTTGTTACGCAGATAAATACTTAAATATGACATACAGTACACGGACTGAATGTTAAAATAGAGATCCTGTTTTTGGTTTCCATATAAGCAAGCCTAATAAAAGAAACAGGAGAGAGATGCACACAACAAAAATGTTATCCTAATTCAATATGCTAACAGAACAGAAAACTGATATGAATTAACCCATTGGCACCTGAAGGGTTATGGTCCACTCCAGCATGTTTCACACAGAAGCACACAAATCCATACAGATATTAGTAACTTCTACAGTTTTAATTTGACATGCTAAATGACAAATATATAATTTTTTTGATAAATTGACTGCAAACTCCAAGCCAAGGTACTCCCATGTGAAAAGGCTGTAGATACTTGTCACTTAAGGGTTGTGAAAAGAGGGCTGTGGTATTATCATTTGTCTCATGAGGTCAATAGAGAGGTAGATTGGCAATGCATCAACTACTCAGTCTGCTAGTCTTCATCAGGCAATGGGGTCAACTGATGATTAGGCAGTACCATTTATATC
This sequence comes from Platygyra sinensis, assembly GCA_019787425.1. Classification (NCBI taxonomy): domain Eukaryota; kingdom Metazoa; phylum Cnidaria; class Anthozoa; order Scleractinia; family Merulinidae; genus Platygyra; species Platygyra sinensis. The sequence goes on from JAHPZR010013884.1 coordinate 7,091, forward strand.
ACAAGGGGGCTTGTAATTAGTGAATTCAATCCTTTGTTCCAACCAAACGTTGATGAGCAATCCATATTTATAATAGCGTTATAGCATTTGTTACAGCAGGGCCATAATGAGAAAAATATTTGACTGATCGAGGCAATGTCCACAGTTAAATTCTCTTCCTAAGTATTTAGCAATGTATTACTTTTTACTTTCAAAGAAGAAACAACAGAAATCGAGACAAAAATGGCTGAGGCAATTGCCTGAGTCTGCCTCGTGCTAGCTACAGCCCTGACCTAAGATATTCAATGTGAAATGCCTTGTCTTGACCCAACAAAGTATCACTTGAGGTTACAAGTGAGAGTAAAAAAAACTACAGACATACGTAGGCTTATCAATATCAGGTATGAAATCCTAGATAAAAACATTAGCTTTTATTTGTAGGTCTGTTTTAGGATGGCCCGGGGAGGTTGGCATATCTCAGGGATCAGCAAAAGCTTGAGCCATATCCAGATTAGTCTCCTTCAAGGCCGGGTTGTTTAAGGTTAAAGCCCGATTAAGCTAATCTAGGGTTAGCGAGAATATTAATTTCAGCCATTCAGTTTTGAACTGTAGTAATCTCAAACTACACCAAACATTAGAGGTGAAAAACATTTTTTAATAGACAAGAAGGAATAATGCTTCCGTTAAGGTTTAGTACTGGGTTAACAGTAACCGGATTTTGAACAACCCGGCCCTGGGGCTTAATTAGCTCCTTCCAGGCTAGTAGCCACTCCTTCTTCCTTGACATGGCAGTCTCCTCCGTAAGCAATTACTTCATCACAGCAAGTCACGACTAAGAACCAAAAAAACCCAGAATACTATTGTAAAAATATGTTTTTATTTTGTTCAAGTATTAAGTGACAATGTTGGTGCTGAAAATCTGTAATTCGAAATGATTTATTTAGGCTTTTCTTAAATTAAATCGTAAGCTTTATATCTTATTTGCAAATCACAATTGCGTGGAATCGTTTTACAATTACGACATTTGGTACAGCTTCTCTGTTTTTGTTTTTGGGCTTGAACTTGGAACCCAGCTTAGCCATTACGAAGCACATTGCTCCAAGAGGTTTCTTCTGAAAAGTTTGTTGACTGCAAGAAGACGAGATGTAGCTATATGGCCAGATGATTCGAACAGGCGTTTAAAATCCCTTCTTCTATCACTACTCTCCTCGTTTTAATCAACGTGATCTATTCCCTACCACATTTCTCATATTCTTAGATAAAAAACGTTCGCTGGCTAAAAAAAATTTAAAAAAGCAAAATGAGCTTTCGACTGTCAGTCTGCAGCCTTCGACGTATAAAAATGGAATGCGAAATGATAGAATATATGCAAGAAAAGGTGAAATAAAAATAATGGGAAGAACAAAAGAAAAGTATAAACTTGTTAACACCAACGGGGGCAACCTAATAAGAACGTGCTATTCTGAGACACGACGTGACTATTTGATAATTAAATTAATAATTGTTTATCGATGATATGAATATTTGCCTCTTGAATGAAACAAAATCATTCCACTTTCATTGTTTTCGTTAATAACATTGTATCATTTTTCTTCAGCGCGAAAACAGCGAGCATATCTTCCTTTGTATGTTTTTGAGAAAACGAGGGTATCATGTTACAAACTTTGCGAGGAAAACAAAATAAAATTATCACGTTTGCTAGTCCAACGTATAAATGAATTTAAAGTGAACGAAATTCAACGTAAAACACCAAAGTAAAATTTAAAACCGTCTTGACAAACAGTAATTGTTATTTTTGGCCTTGAACTAACAAGTTACATACAGGCAACAGATGACTCGAAACGCACTGACAGTCCCGCATAACCCTCTGCACTATCTGAGATTGTCTCACTAGTTGTGAGAACTTAATTGATTGCTCTCACTATCCAAGTTTTTCCTATTGCAGATATTTGCCATCAGTTAAATGCTATTGACAACGCTACGAAATATGCACCCTACTTAAGATGAAGCCATGGCGAGAAATCAAATTGCCTAGTTGGAATGAATATCTGTGCTTTTAGACTGATAGTTGTAGAACATGATTCAGTGGATTTCGTTTTCACATGGCTTCTCTTAACTTGTTTCTGAAATACTAAACCAAAGATCGGTAATTTAATATGCATAAATTAGTGTCAAATGGCGATTTTTGCAGAGGCACCCCTAACTTAAAGGGAATAAAATATTTTGACCTACTTTTTTGCCACAATCATTCTCTCACCAAACCAAGCATTTGTGCCACAAATCAGTGATTTGAGCTGTATCACCTCCTGCCGGGTTTTCTCATGGACACGCTCTTTCTAATGTTGGTCTTTCTTATTGTGAGATATCCATGCAAACTGTTTTTTTTTTCATCTTTTTCAGCGGAGAAGTCCAATCACTGATGTTTCCAGAAGAACAAGATGCATCTAGCATTTATCATTAGTAGCGGATAGATTTGTTCTGCGTGCAATTTACTTGAAAAATAGGTTTAGTGTTGAATAAATGGGAAATGAATCCAGCGAGTGGATTACTATGTCGTGCTATACTGTAGGTTCTCACTTTATTGGCAAAAATACTACTTAAAATTCCATACCCTCCTTCTGTTCAGTTCTAAGCGATTATTACAGTCTGTCTGCTACGCCGAGGACAAATAACCCCTCACGAAATTGATTAATAAACGAGATCAATCAACAAAGCCTTCAGCACAATTCCTCAACATTGTTGCTAGTGAGTGCTACAAAACGCCAGTCATAGTCTGCTTGCAGCCGGTTTTTTCTCTAAAGGTCACTCAGACGCCTGGGCTTAGACGAGTGTTTAGTCATCGCGAACGCAAAAGAGCGATATGGCAGTATGGCCGAGTAGGGAAGAAGGCGAGACGAGAAAAAACCGTCTGCGGACTCTTTTTAACTTTTCGAACTCTCCGTCAGCCCAACAACGGAGTACCTGATTGGTCAATATGTGCCCGATGACAGATAGTTGACAGAAGGGTAAATAAGGCATCACAAGTTTCGCGTGAAGCATAATAAAGACGAGCGATGTACAAGTCATGCAATGGTAAATCATTCCGAAACAAAGACGCGATCGTCTCGGAGAAGCTTAAACTGTTGAAAACCAGTTCTGGCAACAAGCTGGTGTCCGTGTCCTAAAATACAGACGCTTGACTCTCTGGTTCTGCAGTAGAAGTTTTTCTCCGGACGTTGAAGATTTCGATTTACGCTTGCAGCGTTGTTGAGTCTCGCTGTCATCGGAAGTTGCTTCAACATTGTACGACGGGGTTTAAGTTAGCCTTGAAGAAACGGGGTGGCTCAACGGCGTTCCAAATTTTTAACGCACACTTCGCACAGACACTGAAGAATTAACTTGGATTGTTGGAAACGGGATCAGAAGACCCAGTTCTTCAGATAAAAGTTTGTCCAATGTGTTGAATTCTGTCGCCTTTTTGTCCTTTAAATGATCACCTACAAAGTCAACAGCAATCCCTAGAGCACGAGGCGTCTTCGGTTTAACTACAGAAGCGAGCTTCTCAGGCTCTGCTTGCGAAATCCGCCCGATAAAAGCATTTGGTATTTCGGAAACATAACGCAAGAGTTTCGAGCAACGGTTCGTGATACTCCCGCAAGAAAAATTGATTTCAATTAGTTAATTAGATTATTTTGTTGACAGGTGTGAATGTCCTCAAAAACTTGAGAAGAGTCTGCAGTCTGTTTTTCTACTCGTGCGTGCCGCGCCCATGTCTCGTCCCATTCTCCTTTAGGCTAAATAGTGTCTCCTCATAATCCCTGCTGAAATTTCGAGAGAAAAACAGACTGCCAGCAGTCTACGCCAGTCATGTTGTTATGAACAATGTCCCCCACTGACACTAACCTGACAGAAACTAAGAGTGTCATATTACCAATTCAGTTCGATAACAAAGGGCGACGCTTCTCATTGGCTCGCTTTGTATGCAGCCGTCGTCCGAGACGATTAGTTTCAGTGTGTGATTGACAGGTATGTTTCGCGGAATAAACCGGCCCCTTTGATCACTGTAGTCAAGTTTCGTTCCACAACAGCATTGTGAAGAACGCGCACTGTTCAAATTTACTAAGACTACAGATTAATCATTTTGAGCTTTGCGCTTTAGCGACAAAATGACGGAAGCTTCGTCAGTTGCCAAAAACATAACCATTGCGAAGGAACATGACAGTCATATCTTCAGTGGTGACTCCTCGCTTTATCCATTTTGCCGCGACCGCTTTTCCTTTGCTTTTAGCAACTTTGCTCGTTATTATCGTCCTCCTCAACGCTCCTCTGAGCGATCGGGATAAAAACCGTGTCTGTAATAGGCTAATTTTCCCGGGAAATACTCACCCATCGTCATTCACAAAAGGGGTTCCGTTGTCCATTGTTTTGCGGTTTCAAGAGGCGGGATAATTTTGTAAATATTTATGCAGCTGTCTCTGTTTATTTTGTCGAGTATTACACTCAACTTCCTTTGAATTCTCAGAGTATGCTAACAGTAACAAAACTGAATCATCTCAATTAAGTTGCTAGATGACAAGAATATGTTTTTTTTTGTTCTATAGCGATTGTTTCTACCATTTTGATCTTATAGACGATAATTGTAAACCGCTCTGTGGGGTCTGAATGGTTCCTCTGCTCACACAGTAAAATTTACTGTTAACAGCTGTGAAGGGCATAGGACATAGTGTAAGGGACCTCATACTGTCTCACGATACTGAAGATTATTTGGAAAATCATTACATCGACGCGTAATACTGAGATGCCGAAACAGCCTTTCCCGCATGGGAGGAATTTGAGGGGGGCGTTGGGATTTTCGGTTTTGCGGATTTGGCCACTTTTGGTGCGGTTTTTCGGTTTCTGCACTTAAAAACTTCGGTTTTGCGGTTTTAGTGACTTGTGCGGTTTCTGGGTTTTCTCCAACTTAGTCTTTGGTTTTCAGTTTTTGTCAAAAATGATGGCGGATTTTTGGATTCTTCTGTCCAATACGTTTTACGGTTTTTCTTGTTTTGCCAAGGAAGTTGCACCCAGGATTCCTGACTCAGTTCAGACGTACAGCTTCTGTTAAGGTAAAAACAATGCCATCTAGACCGATAAAACACGTGCTGCGAGTTTTTTGAACTGTAATTCCAAGGGGCTTCTTATATAGCCTTCTACCAAGACTTTCTACTAAGGGAATGCATGTCCTTGTTCACTCACAAATCGCAGTCTGGTCACTAGAGCTGATGCGTTACTCTTGCATGGCACAAGTTTCAAGTTCAAGTTCAAGTTTATTAAGAAAATTAACAAAATACAACTGATATTCCGCTGCTCACAGTTAGCTACGGCTATTCGAGGCGAGCAGTGGCTTGACGCATTAAATTAGATATTATTAAACAATACCAAATAGAGTAATTACAATTAAAATACAATAACAATACAAGAAAAGAATTAATTATTATCATACCAAGTAGAATAATTACAATTACCATTCTAAGTAGAATTAATTATTACCATACAACACATTACAATAAGCTAAATACTAAATACTGACCAGTACATGTAATTTACAGAAGTTGTCGTCGTGAAAAGCATTGTAGCTCGGATTCCATGATTTTTAGGGCGATGAAATCACATACAAAGGAACACACCGTTCGCGGTAGACCAACAATAAAGGTCGTTAAGCCTTTACGGAACGGGTCGGTCTGGGAGTAACTGCAGAATACCCCGCCACATCGAGTGCGTTAGGAAAAGAGGCTGGCTACGCGGTACGCAGAGAAAATAAATTCAAGATGGCTGTGTATCTTAAGTTGCTGGCTACGCGCTACGTGGTACGCAGAGAAAATAAATTCAAGATGAAGATGTATGTTAAGTAGCTGGCTACTCGTAAGTAGAGCAAGGAACGACAATTGGCAGTGATTGCTGGATACGAACATAAAACAGTGAACCACTCAGTAGAATTTGTGAGCCCCGAAGGTTACCACACGGACAAAATTGAAGGGCACTGGAGGCAAATGAAGGTCAGTCTACCAACACATGGAAGAAAAAGGAAGACTACTCTTCATACCTGGGCGAATTTCTTTGGCGTTACATCAACAGTGGGAAGGACTTGTTCTCCGTGTTTTTAAAGAACGTTGCAAGTGTTTATCAATTTAAAGATTAGGGCCAAAACACCGTGAGGAACAATAAAATTGAACATTCATAAACATGCCCAAGTTTCGGCATTTCTATCCAAGTTAAAGTCGCCGTTTATTTGGTAATTGGTTTTCGAACTACGAGGTCGGGAGAAAGATGAGGTTTTTCACGTTTTTAGAACGAGAAATTTTGCGTTCATAGACAGAAGTGTAAACTGTAATAGTTTTGTTTGTGGAATTACTTACCCATTGATGTTTCAAGAACTAGGAATATAAATTTAACTATCTCTTTCATTACTTATTCATTAGGTCACTAAAAAAATATCAGCGACTTTGTCTTAGACTATTTATCACAGCTTACTGCGTTTCACGTAGCCAGCATATAATATACAAATATAGTCTCTTGTCTGTGGAATTACTTTGGCTTTGACGCCTAAAAGAACGAGAAATGCACAATATTCTGTCTATGTTATCACCGCGTACCGCGTAGCCAGCCCATAACATTGCTGCGCCATTTTGAATTCATTTGTGTGTACAATAGTCTTGAATTAATTTAATTCTTATTTCTTAGTTATCACCGCGCACCGCGAACCGCGTAGCCAGCCCATAACATTGCTCCGCCATTTTGAATTCATTTCCCTGCACAGTATTCATGTATTAATTTAATTCTTCTTTTAATTAATTATTTTCTGCGTACCGCGTAGTGAATTTATCAAGAATCATGTTATACTAAAGCAGCTATTTCAAACGGGGCTATCAGCTATTCAATTTGATAAAAAGCATCTTCAGGAGCATCATCGTATTTTTAGACGTGATCGTGAGCCAAGTAGAATCCCTGCAGGAACTCATAACGTCTGAGCAACAAAAGCAGAAACGTTAGAGAATTTTTTTCTGCTGTTTACGAATGTATCTGTTCGAGTACACCGAAGTAAAACGCTCTGAGAAACTTCGTAAAGTATAATAGCTCACTTTGGAAAAGAGTGATAGCCTGGGGACGAAGTCGCGCCGCAAGCGCTTATAGGATTATTTGGGGGAACGCAGGTCAAAACAAACATGGCGGAATAAAATTGCGATGTTATAGGAGATTAGTAAACATTATACTTCCCTAATTTTTAAGTCTGTGCGTTTTCCCCAACCTCAGATATTCCTCGAAATATTGAACAAATTTTTTAGAGCCCAGCATGGAGCCGCCATGTTGGTGTACATCCGCGGTACATCTGAAACTTGCTTAGGCTATCTAGGCGACTGATTATCTAAACTGAACAAAGAATCATTTACATAAGCACTTTTCCCAATACTTTAACTTCTGAATGGGTTAAAAATGAAGAGATAAGTATATGTTTTTGGACAAACGCGTTCGTAGCTCTATGTGACGCACCGCGATAACCCTGAAATTCAAAATGTCTCTCTTGTTTTGAGAACAAAAAAAAAAGAGAAAAAAAAAAACCACGACAAAAGCTAAGGAAATTAGACTAAAACGTTTATAGCCTGATATGACGATCTTGACTCATATTACGTGCCAAAGGTCCGCAAACGAGTAATAAGCTATTCACCGATTCCAAGAAATGGCAATCAAAGGCAGAATAGCTTGAGCACATCGATTCGATTGAATTTCGTACGACTTCAAATGCAGAACATTTAGCTCACTTGCAATATAGCTAGTGCTTCTCAGTATAACGACTGCCTGGGTACACGCAGCAAGGCGTCTAGTTTGTATCAAAGTGGCTGTCAGCTAGACTGTAAAGCGCTAAAGATAACATCGAAGCAAAAGACTATTTCTCTAATCATCACGCGGCGGGGGCTGTAATATCTTGTGGACTTTGACCTTAGACTGTGGACCACTGAGCTCAGTGTAGCTCGATTGCGAGCTGGCTCTGTCCCCTTTTCGTCGCGGGAATAACATTACACTCACTCGCTCCGTTCACGTAGAACAAAACTAGGTAGGCTGTTTGGTTGTAAAATAAAGTAGTTTGGTTGCAAAATACCGCTGCCATTGTGTCTACACAAATGAAAATTCTGACAATGATAATCAAAGACAGGACTCCTGTCAAAGAGCAACTTCAGAATGTGGGGTTTCTTTTAAACAAAAATTGCCTAAAATCATTTGATCGTGGATTTTATTCCAGTTTCAGATTGCCATGGGTCTGCGGAGAGGGAATAAGCAGAAAAAAAAACTTCGGAAAGTAAAACAAGTTAAGGAGTATGAAAATTGACTAACAGGTCGAAAGAGAGATTCTGAAGCCTATCAAATCTTTGTCAGTGAGGGTTTTATTTCGATTTTGGATTTTGGACGAAATTTATTGCGGTTTTGCTGTTTTGGGTTATTTTTTTTGCACGGCTTTTCGGTTTCTAATAGGCCCCTCTGCCTTCCTCCTGCATTGAAAGATCAAGCACTTTAAATCTTAAATGAACGCAGTTATTCCATAATTAACGTAGAATATACTGAGGTTAACGATGAACTCTCAACAAACGATTAATCACGATGGAATTTAGAGACACTATTAGTCCATTGGAGAAATAAAAACAAGCAAACAAAAAAGCAAACTCTCAAAAACAAGCAATAAAGAATAAAATGATAAAAAGATTACACACCGAACGTCTATTGGGATTTACAACTTAATTTAATGGGCCTCATGGTTGAAATGTCCTCATTTCCCACCATTTTTTTTCTGAACACGCAAATAATATTAGCGACAACGCAACGGAAAGAACGATCGATCGTGGTTACAAAGTACAAGTCCGCGCGTCTTTTTCCTTGTCCTTTTGCAAGCTTCTCCATATTTTCTTTAAACGTGTCAATTGCTGCTTTGCACTCTAACTTCTGAGATTGGTATGTACTTGGAAAAGAGCCGATTTCTCTCAGCAGCGCTGAACCGAAAGAACCCCAAAAGTCATAGCCAATGCACCGCCGAGCAAAAGGAAAGCAGCTGCTTGAGAGGTTTTTCCCGCATTTGTGTAGTCGACTTCTGTTTGTAAACTCTCTTCCACTGCAGCCTTGATCAGCTTTGCTTCCTTCGTGGCTGCAAGAACGGCGCAGATATAAAAATCACGCTCCAAGAGAGTCCAAAAAATCCATAAAAAACCAGCCAAGGAACTTTGAAAGATTATTTCGATAAGATATTTGTTGCATTCCAACCCCCGATAAAAGCAGCAACAGAATCGTTTTAAACCTTGTTTTTCTGGTTCTTTATAGAAGCAACATCTGCCAGCAAAATTCGAAAATCCGTTGTTAAGAAATTGCGTCACCAGAAATAAAAAACAGCAGGAATAATAATAAAACAGCTGGCATAAAAAGCAAAATAGTCTGGTGGACACTGAAAGAAATGAATGCGAAAAGTGATCATCGCAGTAAATTTTCCAATTTAAGCAATTGGAAAGAAGAAGCCTGAAAAAGAAAAATCAGGGCTTCAACAGGATTCGAACCCATGACCTCCGCGATACCGGTGCGATGCTCTACCAACTGAGATATGAAGCCACAGATTGGGAGCAAGGTCAGTTCATTAAGTTCATATTTTCCTGTGCAGTGAAATGATGTGAAGTATATATGAAATAATTCATATTTGTACTGCGGTTGTAGATGAATGTGAAGAGTGATCATCGCAGTAAATTGTAAATTGAAAGAAATCTTCACTTTCCACATCAGCATCCAGGCCGAATATAAGCAGAGCAATTGTCGTGTTTCTAACACTTTCAGAATTATTCTGTAATCTTAACGTTATTTCTCACATTTGCACTGCGCATCCTTTCTGCCCATAATTTATGGCGTCATTTAGCGCGTCTACGTGCACGCGCATATTGAAAACACGGCGGATTTGCCTTGATATTGAGCTCTGTCAGTTGGGAAATGGCTGTAGCTCACCAACGAGCACGGGCACTCCAACTTTTTTTTTTTAAGTCATTGTAATCAACATATCATAAACTTTGCTTGAGGAAAGACTAATATGATTTCTATTGCTGAAAATTGAATAAATAACGAAAATAGCAGCTAAACTGTGGTCTTTTCTATTTTGCCCTATGGTAACCATGTCAAAAAATTTGGTTGAAATTCTAATCAAGAATTCAGCTTTCTGTCTCAATCAAACTTAAAAAGTTTATTTGTGTCCGACACGATGAAATGATGCGTATTCTCATGAGTCTCGGTCACAAAAATTTACAATTATTACTTGGAACGCGTTCTTCTAATAAGCATTAAATAATGCCAAAATGGGTCATTTTCAATGCCTCAGTGCTCCTTAATGAGTGTGGGCACCCCACTTTTTTTATTTCAAAATTGAAGTTCTTATAAGATAAATATTCAGTGTGCAAAGTTTGAACGAAAAACTATTGTCAGTTTTATTTCAGGGGAATTACCTTAACTTCAAAGAAGTCATTAATGAAGTCAGGGAAATTACTATGAGTGTCAATTTAGTACATTTGTGGCATATCCTGCCTGTTGCTGTGTCATAATTTGAGCGTAATTATGAAAAAAAAATTGACGCGGGTACCGTGTTGCGAACGAAGTGCATTTTTATCAAAAAAGATCCATACTGCAGATCAAGCATTGAGTGCATCAGAAATCCCGAAAAATGCCGTCAAAGAAACACAAAATAACGAGGTCGAGCTTCAAAACAGTGAGGATCGAAAAGTACATCACGTTACTGGCTAGCTATTGTAGCCAATACAAACCAGGCATTTTCGATCTGTCACAAGGGTACACACCACGAGAAGTTTGTGCCAAGCCGCAGAATGTCTTACATTCTCACTTATGTACGTGTTGCGTTAGCAACTTCAGACGTACAAAGAACTTTAGAAATACCGGCAACTGATGAGATCCACATGGAGGATCGAAACCATGGTCTAAGCCATGGTCTAAGCCATGGTCTAATTCCCGCTAGTGGGAAACCACCACCAGTGCTAACTTGCTGAAAACGCTTCAAAACGGCCTCAAACACCGTGAAACAACAAAGAATATGAAAGGAAAGCAACGCAAGCCAGTTTTATTCACACAACATTACATTTTTCAGGTATTTAAAGCAAACCCGTAAAGTTCCCTTACAAACCCTTGTAAATCGTATCTTTGTAACACAACACCGCTCAAAGGCAAGAGTCACGTTCGCGTACGTTTCATTTATATTTAATTATTTCCTCTCATCTCGCGCTTGGGCCGCCTGTGGTACAATTCGTGATTAACAGGTGCGAGTGATTTTGAAAGTTCTCAAAATTGCACGAGCCTTTAGGCGAGTGCAATTTGAGAATTTTCAAAATCACGAGTACCTATTAATCACGAATTGTACGAGAAGGTCGTGTGATTTTCTATTTATATTACATTCAAGAAAATTACGCGTCGTTTCCATGGAAACTTAATAGGTAGTCTTACGGAGTACAATTTGGGATTAATTGTATTGCTCTCGACCAATCAAAATTGAGTAATTTTGTTGAGTGTACTATAAATGGAATAATTCAGTGAGTGCCCAAGTATCCCCTTTTCAAGACGGTATGATCCGTTGTTTAAAGCATGCCCGCTATTGGAGATATTTTAACCCAAACTTTGGGTATTTTTAAGAGTTTTTACTACTGGCTGAGATGGCTTGGGTAATAGGACTTGTCAAACAAAACGAAAACGTAGAAAAGAGATTGCCTTAACACGGTGGGATTTTTTAAACTAACTTTTAACCATTTTATCCCTACAAGCTCAAATTTAAAACATTATTAGATACTTTTAAGATACAAAATTTGGTGGTATTAGTTTGTCAACATTTTACTTTTTTGGCCGGAAAATGACGTCACAAAATGGAGTTAAAATTTGAAATTTTTATTTTCGTACAATTAATTGGCTCTGATGAAGGAGGGCCTTTAACTGACATTAAACGAAAAACAATTATCAAAATATCTTATTTCAATCAAAAGATACAACTGTTAAAATGTCAAAATTTGTTACTATAAACAGAATTTATGCAAATTTCATTGTATTATATCTCCGGACTGAATCAAGAAATCGAAGAATCTTTTTTCAGTTTTGAGTTTGTTTCAAGATCGTCTTTAAATAATAATAATAATAACTTTATTTAAGTGTCGTATGTATTTAGCACAGCAGTGCTAATTGGGGACACTGTAAATAAGAACTGAATATTTCAAATAGAACATAAACTATTAACAGTCCGGGATCGTTATCATTTTTGATAACCTCACCAAAACAAACCATAAACCAATCGTTGCACAGGATTTCGTTCACGTGACGTTATTTGGTAGCAACAGTGTATAATTCAATATGCCGGTCGACGAGGCGCTGCGAGGGCTACTCACAACATCATAATGCAGCGTCATTGAATTAAATTTAGGTTTGCTTCATAATAGGTTATGGGATTATGGAATAAAAACAGAAATGTATGGAAGAAAACCGTCTCCGTCCAAAGTTACTGCGAATTTAATTTCCACACCGTGTGATATTTGTTCCGCGAGTAAAATGACACAGCGAAGGTAGACAACAAATATTCTGTTCACAAAAGCGTTGTTTATTGACACTAATATGATAATAGCTTTCATTTTCCCTCAGGCTTCATTTTCTTGGTAGCGGGCGAAGCTGCTTGTTCAACAGTCTGTAGTAAATAAAAACGAAAAAGTAACAGTAAATACATCTTGAAGAGCTGCAACTTAATTTCGTTTCGTTTGCGTGATAACAAACAGTATAAGTTTATTCAACAGCCAGGCTCGGCGTAGTAACACGTAAAATGCAAGTAGCTAACATGTTCACGGAATATTTGTTCCTCCAGAGCTAACATTTAGAGAGCTTAAAACATATCTGGCAATACAAACGAGCCGAGAGAGAAGAAACCTGGCAAAAAACAGAGGTGTCAAACTCTACAAATTTCACGCTGATTGCAGCGGAAGCCAACCTGACATATGACCTATGTCCTTCCAAAACCACAGGATTTTTGCTTAGCGAAATATTCAAAGATCCCCAGATCGTACCATACAAAAGGGGCAGATCCTTAGAGATATACTAGTTCGAGCAAAACTTCCTAAAGCGACCATTACACGCGGATAGGAGTTGCGTAGGCCTGTTACCCCATTGTTGTCACTCGCTGAATCCAACGATAAACTTCATTATATTAATGATGGTGTGCCAGAAAACTGACCTAGTTTGGTCGGCATTTCTTGAAAATATCTCAGGACCACGAATGTGTGGACATTGAATCTTGGACTCAAAAATATAGGCAACTTACCTTTTAATGCATTTGCCGATTGACCGTCTCAGGCGATAAAAATACCTCACGTACGTCAGGCAAACATTAGGCCGGCGGGGATGAATAAAATCGCTGTCCTCTTCAATGTCGATATCATGTCGTTCGAATTCAAGCTTGAATTTTTCTTTAGGTCTTGCAGAAGTCCTTTTTGAATCGAAGACGCAGTCTTGCCACAAAATCGACATAACTTTGCTGTTTTGATTCTATGGGTACCAGCATCCGCCATCTCAATACCTAGAAACACATCAATTACAGATGTAGATATGGCCGCCGTTACGAACAGCACATCGCAAATCAAAACAACCCCGTGCACTTTTTTCACAGATCGTGCACAACACTAAAAACAGATTAAATCCCAAGTATATAGCGTGAAGATTAACGACATATTTTTTGTGATTGTCGCAAAAATCTGCAAGCAACTTAAATCTAATGACAAAATGAAAAACATACCTGATCTGTATGCAAAATTGCAAGCGCTGTTTCACTTTACGAGTAGCATTTTACATCGTTTACGCTGGTCTTCAGCCGCCATCTTCAAAACACGCGAGGCTCTTCCTTTCTTGGTACTTATCGAATAGAGTTATGGGTAAAACACCCAAGCATAATCGAACAAATAACGAGCAAAGCGAAGTGAATACGAAAATTCCCAATTTTTGAAATGGCCGCCATTATATGACGTCACATGGTTATCAAAAATGATAACGATCCCGGACTGATTAAGAATCCCAACTGGCGGGAGGCTGACCAGTTAGCTATTTACACAACGCAGTCGAGGAGTTGAACTCGGGCGTACCGAGAACAAATCCATATAGCAGCAGGGTGAAGGATTTGAACCTGGGACCTCCAGATTTCAAATCCAGCGCCCTAAACCACTCGGCCACGCTGCCTCCCTTGTCTTTCAGCCACAGACGTCAAATCTCTAACAATATACATTTAGAAATTTCATTTTAAGTCTATGACCTCATTTTTCCGCCAAAAATACAAAAAAACAAAACGTCTAAAACAATAGAAACATTCACCATAAAATATCTTTTACTGCTCCAAATTTGAAGTGAATCTGATATATACGCAGAGTAATTTTGCCACCAAAATGTTGGCCCAATATGGATCAATAATTTTCCAGCGTGTAAATTGGACAGGACAACATTCACTGCAAAATTGCAAAGATTTGGTTGAATTTCTTATAGCAGTAGAGATTTTTACTTTTGATCATTTTTAGGTATATGTTTGGATGTTTTTGTGGAAAAATAAGGGGGTGGTCAACTCTCCCAGGTTTTGAACAAATTTTCTAGACTGAAGTACTCTTGAATGGACCATTTCAAACTGTTTCTTAGAGTGTAATTGTTTTAGGAAAATTTTGTAAAGCGCCTCAGACAAGTATTGGATTTGAGCGTTTTCTTTTCTTTCTTTCTTTCTTTCTTTCTTTCTTTCTTTCTTTCTTTCTTTCTTTCTTTCTTTCTTTTTCTTTCTTTCTTTCTCTCTCTTTCTTTCTTTCTTTCTTTCTTTCTTTCTCTCTTTCTCTCTTTCTTTCTTTCTTTCTCTCTTTCTCTCTTTCTTTCTTTAATCGAAATCGGCGATGTAGCTCGAGCCATCTCTGCCTAGTCCTGTTGTGGATGCAATGTTAATCCTTTGCTTTGAGGAACGTTCTTCGTGAGCTGTTCGGGATGAAATAGCCGCAAACCAATACAGTCAGCACCTGGTGCTGCTCAGTTTTTCACGCGAAAGAATCCTTGTAGGTCGTCAGAGGTCCACGTAGTAGGACAATGTACCCAACGCTTATATCTTAATGATATCGCTTCTTATTATTCAACTTTCATGCCTTTTACGAATTCCTATTTTCTGATTTGCTGATTTGTACCACGTGATACTGGGTTGTAAAGAAACAACCTGCTTGACGTCATTGTCGTGGTGTAATAGCCGTGGTGTAAATCCAACACACCATTGTCATTATACCATGGCTTCGGCAGACTCAAAGACTGACGATTTCTATTTATTTATTTTTGTGCAGTGTATTCAATTTGAATAATAACAATGTCAACGCACTCGTTGCTCTTGAGTTATTGGGATTTGCCTGCACTCGTTCACTAACAATAAACACCTTCTTTGTTATTGAACTCGTGCAGGTGAATCCCGATTATTCACTGAGTGCGTTAACCTGTAAATATTCAATTCATGGATCACCCAGTTTGGCTATTATAAAAAAGGTCTTTCTCTGATCCCACGCTTGATAAATGCACCTACTCCTTAGCGAAGAAGAATCTCCTGACGCGATTACATAGCAACGACGTATGCTAATAACCGCGCGTAATGTAAGAGGAAGTAAGACAATCCTGAAGGTAACAGAGAAGCAACTAGGCCTGAAATTACACAGTGCAATAAATATACCAAAGTCGATATCCTACGACTCCAATTAAACTTGACATGAAATTTGAAACGTCTAAAAGTCAAAACGAGGCGGTACCGTTTCACTCATGAGCAATAGCCTGAGATGTCCTGCTTAAAAGGTTTCATTGGAATCGTCACATACTATAGCTGTATAATTTAATTCATTGCAGTGATAACCTATAATAATGTTAATAGGCATAAAAGCTAGAATGATATTAATGTGCATAACAAACAACGCCGCATGGAAGTAACACTCAATAGCTCTCAGTCTAACTCTCAAGTACAAATATTAAGGAATTCAAATTAAGAAAACTTTTCCAAGTTTTGATTTGGGGATTGACTATCTCTTTCCCTCTGACCCGTGGAAAGAAAGCAAAAAAAAAAAAAGAAGAACGACAGCGCTTTGCATGCCTCGATGTTAGTGAGCTAGAGGACCTCGTCGAGGGAGCTCAAGCGAAGACAACAGAATATTAAGGGAGGCAGCATGGCCGCGTGGTCTAAGGCGCTGGGTTTGAAATCTGGAGGTCCCTGGTTCGAATCCTCCACCCTGCTACTATCTGGACTTGTTCTCGGTTGTCCCGAGTTCAACTCCTCGACCGCGTTGTGTAAATAGCCAACTGATCAGGCTCCCGCCAGTTGGGATTCTTAATAGTTTATGTTCTATTTGAATATTCTGTTCCTTATTTAGTGTCACCAATTAGCAGTACGGTGCTAAATACATACGACACTTAAATAAAGTTATTATTATTATTATTATTATTATTATTATTATTATTATTATTATTATTATTATTATTATTATTATTATTATTATTACAAGTGAAACCGGTATAACAATATATAATTATAAATCCCATAGAAAATTGGTAAATGTGAAAAGGTTAAAAAAAAAAATAGATTAGTGTGTATAAATTTAAGGCCTGAATATTTTTCCAAATATTTTTGTCATGAATTCCAGATTGGATTTATAACCTTCATGCAATAAAGTGTTAGTATACACATGTAACCCTATTGGGTTCTGGGATTTTCATATCACATAAATAGCTATAAACTTTATATAACTTGTCTTCTGTGGGAATCAATGTTGTGACAATTTTATTTTTGAGTTCATCATTGACTAAGAGGAATGCCATTGCAAAGTCTTGAGTCACCTGCAAATATAAAAAAAAGAGTAAGCAAAAAGTATTTATTTTGCTGAAACTGCTATTTTTCTAACATGTAGACTGTAAATGGCCTTCTCAGTGTGTGAAAAAAAAACTGACTGTTTTCATGTTGGCCTCTAGAGTGGATCCAATCTTTTGCCATTTGCTAGATACCCAAATATCATTTATTTGTTGATGTTTCCAAAGAAAATATGGGACTTTGGGTTAGCATATAATAGTGTCACCTTGCCCAGTTTAGACCTGGGCCAGGCAAGGTGGTTATTAAATTTTTTGGACTTTGGACTTTGTAGTTAAAGCTAGTTTTTTTTTATTCTGTTCATCTCAAAATGAAAGGTTACGGGCAGAAATGTATGTTTGGTTTTCTTGCAAAGGAATTAAGTTGTCAACAAAAACTAAGCTGGAGTTTTTTTTAATCAAATTCACAGCTACTACTTGGCTACTCCCCGCCAAGGGGGTACTCCACTATGAAAATGTCGGGGGTGCTTGTTGAAAAGGTACCAAAAACTTATTTTGTGGGCGTGGCCTGGACTTTATTTACACCCCTAAGAGATACCATTTCTGTTGCATTACTATTTTTAAGTAAAAATTCAGAAATATAACTACGATTTCAGTCATTTTTTTTTCAAGGCCATGACCTTTGAGACCCCTAAAGGTACTGCAGCAGTCATTTTAGGTTTTAAAACCCCAAGCAGTACCAATTCACAAATTTCACCCCCTGAAAGGTACGACAAGCACCCCTGTTACTTTTAAAGGGGATTACCCGCCCCGTGGGCTACTTCCCACATAAATGAAGAATCCTTTTTGACAAAGAAATAAAATTCTACATCTTTAGTCCTCATTAGGTACACATCCACTCTCTACTGGCAGTTAATAATGCACACATGGAGCTTGCATTGATTAGCAAGAGAAACAGTGTCTTAAAAAGGGGAAACATTTTCCAATGGATGTAAAACCTAAACTGGATGAAAGTTAAAAGCTTAAATGTTCAATCCCTTGTACATCAGACGGATTCAAAAAAGCCTGGGTCTTGTCAAAGTGCAAGCCAACACACCATGCAAGCAATTTAAGTTAATAGAAATAGCACACTGGTTAACCTCTGAATAGCTCTCTAGCTATATAGTTAGCCTAAACAGTTCTTTAGTTAGGTTGAGCCTGAGGTTAGGTTATTTATTAGAGTCAGGGATTTCTGGCTTGTATGGGTTTCATTTGTCATGAAACCTGCAAGCCATTTGAGGCATTCTGGATGGCTTACATAAGCCTTTGCTAGCCTAAATAGCACTCTGGTTAGCAAAAGGATTCATCATGTTGCTTTCAGTAAGCTTTATATTGCTTGCTTGCAAACACACTCATAAAGCTTGGACTATAGCCATTAATTTAAAAAGATGAGTTTCAGGCCTCATTTGAATTTTAACATTGCTTTTTTTAAATGCTGCTGAAGGTCATCCAATAATTGAGAATAAATTGCCTTTAAAATTGCCAAAAAGCTTTTAATTATTTTTTTCTATAAATTAGAGAAATATCTGGTCAAAAAGCACATCTTGAATGGTTCAGGTAATGAGTGTGTGTGGCTTAGAAATAACTATGTTAAAACTGAGAGGCTGGACTGGGCTCACAAATAACTACATGTATGTTAAAACTGAGAGGCTGGAGTGGGCTCACAAATAACTATGTTAAAACTGAGAGGCTGGAGAGGGCTCACAAATAACTATTTTAAAGCTGAGAGACTTGAGTGGGCTTACAAATAACTATTTTTAAACTGAGAGCCTGGAGTGGACTCACAAATACTATGTTAAAACTGAGAGACTGGAAAGGGCTTACAATATTATAACTACGTTAAAACTGAGAGGCTGCAGTGGGCTCACAAATAACAGGACGTAACATGTCGATAATTTCGAAAGTGGATAAAAGTCGATCATTGTCGATCGAATTCGATACTAATCAGTCGACAAGAATCGCAAATCGATAAAAGTCGATTCCACAGTTTCTTGTGATTTTCGACTTTGATCGATTTCAATCGACAAGTATCGGGAATACAAAAAACGATGCATGCCGGGAGAGGAGACGATAGGGAACCCACACGTTTATTTGTGAACTACGCTTGATAATATTCAAAGGTAGATTAAAACACGCCTATTGTTTCCTTGAATCTTTTGTTGAGCCACGCAAGTTTTCATTTAACGTCAAGATGGTGCGATGCTTTATATATTTTTTTCGATATATTAAACATCCAGTCCCCGACGCTTCGATCATTACACAATGCTGGGTTGTTTGACTCTTGTTTGTGCCTGCAAATCAACAACCAGTTGAAAACCTTGTGATTATCGCCTTTTATCGACAAATTTAACTTGTCGATTGACAATTATCGACAAATCTCGAGTCTTATCGACTTATCGACTACGTTTTCGATGATGGACTTTGATCGACATGTTACGTCCTGCAAATAACTATGTTAAAACTGAGCAATCAATAGCTACCTAAACATGTCATAATCCATAGTTTAACTCACCAGTAAATTAAAATGTCCTCATTAGTGAGCATTCCTGGTTATTAATCCCACAAATTACCTGTAGACTACAAAATGCAAAAGAAACATAAATCCATGTCTGTCAATACACGCAACGGGAAGATACAAATTTAAACTTAAAAAATGATCTTATTTAAACATGAGTACCATTGTTTTATTGAAGTCTACCACTGGAGTTGAATGCAAGCAGTCTCTACCTTTACGTTTTTAACTACCAGTAAGTGAAACCCAAATGATACAGACTGAAAGGCACCGAATCAAAAAAATGTAATTTTCATAAACTTCCCTGAATTTGCTATTAATTATCCTGACTCTTTGCTGTCCTATGGCAACCTTCACCCTTAAATTCAAATACTAAATCATTATTTTTTGTGGCCCAAACGACCAATTGGTCAATATTACAAATACACGACTCGACGAAGACTCATTTAACACTGTCAACTCGTTCCCAAAATCTATTTTCTTCCTCCGAGTCGACTTAAATTCCAGGTGATGGACAAAACACTGACCCCCAGTCCATGGACTACCCCCAATGGACTACCTAAATGGACTACCGTAAAATGGACAGTCCCTAAAAATAATATTTCAAATGCGTACCATGCAAAGTTGTAAGATGCTACACCTTGCTTTCTTTGTTCTGGATCACTGAACACAAAACAGACAAGTAGATTCTTCCTTGATTAGTATTACTACATGTATGACTTAAGTTGGACAAGTTAGGTGTTGTGGATTGTTTACAATGTTTCAGCCTCAGGATAGCTGACTTATAACTCATTATTTTTATGTCTACAATGAAATTATGTTTTTTATTGCTCTGCAACATACAAAGCTAGAACCAGTTCTAATATTGCAGCACCCACTGCACCCTACTTTACAGTTGAAATTATTGTAATGACCTTTGAAAGGACCAAATTTCCCCTTCTGCTTTTGAATGCCTTTTGAATGACCCTTGGATCGGACCTGCCACTGCAAATGGCTTAAATTCTACTAAATTATTTTACACCAGCA
>JAHPZR010013884.1:35000-97500 GCA_019787425.1 Platygyra sinensis
CTGAGTGCAGGATCCCCACATGGTGGAAACGAAATCTCAAATAGGTAAAATAATTCTGAGTCTAATCAATCAAAAAAAGACAAGTTTATTACGAAATAGAGCGAAGAAAGAGAATGTAGGTACGAACTCAAACCGTTAAACTAGGATTTCGAAATCTTCGCAAACCCGCAAGTGTAGCGATCCTCGACCTTTTTGTCCCAAACAGGCAGCTTAACCAAATAGTGTGGAGAATTTTCACATGAAATGCTTTGCTTCTCTTAATTGACAGCAGTAACTATTGCTGGCGGTTACTTTCGCGTCCATTTACTCCAAAGGATTCGGCAATCATTAAAATATTGGACTAATTAGAGATGGCTCAGTTACCCTGATTAGAGTTTTTATCATTTAATTCTCTGTGAAATGGCATCGTTAAGCGACTTTATGAATGTCAGTCTCAGAATCACTTCTGGCTAAATCCACCGAATGCAAACGATTCTTAGAGGCTCATTATTGTCAGTTTACTTTTCGTGAATCTGAGGCTTGAGAAATTTTCACAGATAAAAATATATTGCTTCAGTGATTTAAGTAATAGCTTTCTTTTGTGTACAGTCATTTCCTGATGATTTTATTCGACAACTTCCTTTCACTTATAGTTTTCAAACTTTGCTGTGAGTCCGGCAGTTATAAAATCGACAGGTAGCAAGCTTATGGTTTCTTAGAGGAATAACCGAACTCCACTGATGAAAACGTTCCCAGCGAAACAATCAGAGTAGGTCAGTATCACAGTATCACTCCTCATATTGCTACAACAGGGAGCTTAAGAAACCAAGACGGCGACGCCCAGGACAACGTCGATTAAAAAAAGAACGTTCTCCAGGCAACACAGAACTTGGTCATTTCACGTTGTTGTTTTGCAGAGGACGGCAAAGAAATATACAAAGATTTATAACAAACGCGTGCACAGCTATTGTTCTGCTCATTAAACCTTTTGTTTAGAGACGTTGCCGTTGCCGTCGTGGTTTTCTTAAGCTCCCTAACGTAAGGCAGAAGCCGGATTCGGATTGAATATGCTGCTTTTTGCAAACTTGTCGTAAATCGTTCTCAAACTTGTGAAGATCTGGTTTTTTTTATTGTATATTCTCTCACTTAAAAAAAAAAAAATTAAATGCGTCAAATTGCATCGTAACGCAACTTTTCGAATGTCAGTCCCACGATCACTTCTGCCTAAATCGCCAAAAAACAAACGATTTTCAGAGATTCACTTTCGCAATTTTCACCACCGTCAATGAGTGATATAGGCGGAACATTTTTCACCGATAACTATTGGTTCGGTGTTCTAAGCTGTAAATTTGTTTTCTCGAACAATCATTTCCTGATTACTGATTTCGTAATCTGCTTGCATTTATTGGCTTCATTAACCTTTCTCTTGAATCATAAAATCGACAGCTTACATATTTAGCATCGACAGGAATTACAGAACTTCACTCATGAAAACGTTCCCAGTGATACGATCAGAGTGGCAACATTAGTATAAAACACTGGCCAAACGGAGTCGCAAGTGGACGCAAGTTGTAAACTCTGGGGCTACTTGCGACTCCGTTTGGCCAGGCCTTGCGTGAACTTGCGTTGACTTGCGACTACTTGCGCTCACTTTGGTCGAAATCAAATTTGCCCGCAAGTCGACGCAAGTTGTCACCGTTTGGCCATCCAGCCCAAGCCTACGTAAGCTACATGACGTCCATTAACCTATTATTAGCCAATGAAATAGCAGATATATCTGCCTTGAAATGCGCTTTTTTGCCACTGGCGTGTATTGGCCACCTAACGCAAGTCTCTACGCAAGCTCAACTTGCCGCTACTTGCGACTGTTTGCGATTCCGTTTGGCCAGTCTCTATGCAAGTTCAACTTGCGTCTACTTGCGACTACTTGCCGGTCCGTTTGGTTAGGGCTTAATATGTAGGTTCCCCATGTTACTACAACGTAAGCGAAAATTTTGAAACGTTTGAATATGTTGGATTTTAAACCTTTCTCGAGATTATGAAGATCTTTTCTTTTTATTACTTGTTCTCACTTGGAAAAAATTTTTTTGGAAAAAAGCACGGCAGGAAATTACTGTTCAGGGCTCAATTTACATAGTCATACGTTTGAATAACATATGTATCATAAGTAAAATTTCAAGCGAAACGATAACAAGTATTATTTACAATCTCTCTTCAGGATTTCAATCACACACAAAGTGAACATAGCAAACATATCAGGCAATTTCAATATTATTTTTTGCTGACAGCTTTTTGGTCAGTTTACACGCCGTGCGCAATTATCAGTCCTTGAAAATCAAATCCAGCTTCGAAGCAATAACGTAAATTTCGTTTCCTGATGTCTTGAAAGCTTCCGCGATTTGTGTTCAAAACAAAGTTAAAAAGGCATTGTTCGTCATTGTTCGTAAATCGACGGAAACAAGAAATATCCACCAGCAATTTTTCATGACTCTCTCGTTTGCTATCTGGTTTCTCCACATTAAGAATCATTCGTTTAATGGGGGTTAAGCGTAGAAGCAAATGTTCAACCAGATTCATAAAATGCTATTAAACAAAAAAATACAGAAACTGATCACTGAAAACAGACATCTATTAATACTGAATACTTAACTACCTGAGAACTTATTCATTTCCATTTATACAGTGATTAAGTTACCGCATATATAATTTTTCGATTTCCAGATTCAGATTACAGATTTTTTATTCGTATGTACTATTCACCAAAATTATAACATTAACAATATTACAGAAATTACATCAATTAAAAAAGAGAAAAGAAATATAACAATACATAGCCAAAATAAAATGTGTTCAGTGACCAAAGCGGTATAGGCTTTCGTGTTGTTCACTGACATGTACAAACAATTAACACGACATTTCATTTACAGAAGAGATCAGAAAAGTACAAAAGAAAAAAAATATTTTTTATATGAACAATAAACGCAGAAAAGGAATGATGCAAGCGCCAGTGTTTATGATTCTTCCGAAGTTTATTTCATTTTAGAAATCGGCCCAAAATTTTCCGCGAATTTGGGGGGAGAGACTCGAGCAATTATTGTTATTTCTTTTGGCTTTGTGCGAGGAGTAGTGGCTGCATGGTTAGTGCACTCGACTCCGACGCGAGCGGTCCTGGTTCGAGTCCTGACCGGAGACATTGTGTTGTGTTCTTGGGCAAGACACTTTACTCTCACAGTGCCTCTCTCCACCCAGGTGTGTAAATGGTACTGGCGAATTAAATGCGGGGGTAACCCTGCGATGGACTAGCATACCATCCAGGGGGAAGTAGAAATACTCCTAGTCGCTTCATGCTGCTGATACCGGGATAAGCTCCGGCCTTATGAGCTTCTTGGCTCGTATGCAGACGGGTCCCTGTTCTTATGCTCCGAAATATAAATCATTATTTTTTTCTCAAGCATCTGAACGGGCCGGATGCCTAAACCCTCGAATTTGATTGGCTAATCTGGCACACGTGACCGGTCCAGTTTTTTACGATACGGCCCACGGGCCGGATTTTTTCCCGCTTCCTGCACCACTGCCTAAATTTCGCTCCTAAATGTTAGCGGTAATCGGCAATCTTTTGCCTTTTTTACACATCCATCGACGATTAGTCACCATAAAGTTTATCTCCGGTCTCTTTAAAATGGCAAGGAAAGTCACTGTAAGTAAATTGAGTTGAGTGTTTTGAAGTTGTGAAAGTTTGCTTGGATGGTTGTTTGTAGCTTGGCGCTGTAATGGCGCTTAATCCTGTGTTCCCCTCGCCGTAGAATTTGAGTCAAATTCAGTCAAGTTTACGTTTCTGATCGTTGCAGTATTTAGGAGAATTTCTGTAGAATACACTTAACGAATTTCCTCGCTTTCTGCTATTCAATTTACGGTAGAAAAGTCTGATTTGAAGCGATTTTAAAAGTGACGACTGACAGACATTGTTTTTGTAGTAAAACTTCAAACTTCGCACGAAATTTCACATCGGAAAAACAATTTTGGAAAACTTAACTGGTTAAATAAATGCAACTAACATAAAGTAGTTCGAAAACTATATCTTCTTTAATACATCTTTCTTTGCCTACTATCTGAATTATTCGCTCGTTGCCAAGATTTTTTACAAATCGTTAGTAGACGGCGCGCAAGCCGATTCAATGACAAGAGTTGCGTAAACAAACCCATTAGTACTCTGTAAAACCAATTTAATTCTCCATACACCAGGACAAAAAAAATGTTTATTTTGAGCTTTAAAAACTTCTGCAATTCAACTGGCTATTTGTATGACCCTATTCTCGCAAAGACGTAATTGACGCTTTCTTTTCTAACCTGAAATAAGACTCTCTTTAAGGCTTATATCAGCGCCGATAGATGGTAAATATTGTAGCTTGGCCTGTACTAGTATCAGCTTTGTATTGCTCCGTTTTATTTTATTTTGGTTATTTGTGCTTTCTATTATTATCTAGTTTGCTTTTTTCTTGTTCCCGCATGTCATTTTGTAACTTTATTTATTTTGTATTGTATTTTGTATTTCTTTTCGCTTATGATATTCCAGAACAAATGTAATGTTTTAAAACACAGCACGGTAAAACAGTAACGTATTGTAATGTAGTGTATTATTCTGTACTGTAGCTCTGTATTTAAAAAATAAATAATGAAAAATCAAAAAAAAAAAAAAAAAGAACAAAAAAAATACGATGTTGTATCTTAGCGTAAAATTAAACCACAACTCATGCCATTTTCTGACCGTGCTAAATAGGCAACTCCCTTCTAGAACATTGACAATTCTTAGAGCCTTATCATTGCAAATCGCTTTGAGAATCTCTTATAAATGAAATGTTTATTTATAAAATGCAGTTCAACGTTTTTAAGGTGTACATTTCTTTCTTCCAATAAGGTGTAATCAATCAATTTATTTGTGCTCTGGTGTTCCCTTGAGCATTCATTTTAGACAAGAAAGATTAAACCCATATCATTTCTTCGAAACGTAAAATGTTTCAAATTCCAAAAAATTCTAATTAGTTTTCAATGCCGATATTTATTTCTCTTGCTAAGTTCATTAAACCATAGTTAGTAGAACAAGCTTCAGGTCTCCTATGCAAGTGTAAAACACTCATGACTGCATGGCTGTAATCTCTACGAAAAATCCTGGTTAAATTTACTGTGAGACTGGTCTACTCTAGGCTCCATTTTCACCACTTTCTAGAGTCCAGTCTACGTTAAAATGGGAGTTTCTTTCCCTAACAGCTACTGGTAATCCAGTCTAGGTATGCCGATGCCTTTGGGTTAGCTGACGCCAGAACAGCTATCTGCCTATAGCTTACGACTACAGGCAGGCAATCTCCCATTTGAAAGAACAATGATTTATATAATCTATATAATGAGAAACTTAAGGAGTAGAAACCTAGGACAAAGAGTCAATATCACACAGAGAAGAACTTGATGCTGCATACAAGTCTAATTGAATATCCTATATTCATCAGACTTATCAGTTGCCTTTTTCCAGTTCGCTATCCCCAAAAAAAGATGTGTGATAAAAGCAATACATCTGTCTCATTGGTCATGATTTCCTTTGGAATATGGTCTACTTTTAAAAGATAGATTAGTTACAATGAGCACCAGTCAGACAAAACTGTATTTAAAGATAATTGTGCGTTTTTTTCTGTTTTCCTCGTCATAGGATTGATTGGAGGAACTGCGAACAGGCCTAAGTGCAAGAGTTTAAGAAGGCCCCTGCATCTAAGTGAGAAACATTCTGCAAGTAACTGCAGTATGGACATAAACAACACAGAAACAACCATCACTTTATCCAGCTCAGGATTTTATTGCCCATTCGAAAAGGGTGCCTCAGCTGTTGACCTGATTATAGGCCTCATTACGGCCGTGGCTTCGCTTCCCACTGTGTTTTTGAACGCCTTCATAATCCTGGCTGTAACTAAAAGGAAACACCTTCAAAAAACCCTCAAACGTTTTGTTGTCAAGCATGGCGATCACTGATCTTTTAATTGGCGTTATAGTTATGCCGATATCTGCCACCTCTGATTTCTTGATATTACGGCAAACTTCGTATGAATATATTTGTATGTTAAATGCAGTAAATATGTTCTTCGGGCCTTTGCTCTCCACGGCGACTTTCCATCACTTGACTATCATTGCTTGGGAGAGGTATCTGGCGGTGCAAAAATGGATGGACTACAAACTTAAAATCACAAACGGCCGCCTCAAAAGATTGCAATGGCTACCTGGCTCTCTGCACTCTTGCCAACAGTGACATACTTTACTTCTTCATTGGTCTCTAAGGATGGTGTATTTTTGGGTGGAGTTTTAACTGCGTGGGTTGCTACAGAAACAGTTTGTTTATTTCTGTCGGATTCTTTTATAGAAAGGTTTACCTTGGAATACGCAACCGTAAACTAAACGAAATCTCTCAAATTAACGACTTATTGAAAGCGAAACTGGAGTCAAAAGTTGCCAAGACAACAGGTCTACTAAGCGCTATGGTTATATCCTCGTTTATCCCAATATTCGTTTTTGCTGTCTTAGGGGAATTTTATTCCAGTTTTTCGAACAAATGAAGCTCTCCGGTGTACACAGATATTGACGCAGTTGGCCTCTCTGGTTAATCCGCTACTTTACTTTTACAGAGATAACCGTTTTAGGGACGCTCTTCGGGAGCTGTTAGGGTTGAAAAAGTCTCAGGTATTACAGCCAGCAGCTGGTTCCGCTCAGTTCTTCAAACGAGAGGATCCAACAATGTCGTCAGAGCCGCACAATTGGGAAAAAGGCACCCAACGCTTGACAAGAGCTGCATCTTGCGGTCAAAATGATACTTTGGGCTCTTACCAAGGTACACACAGTGAGGTTAAGCTGAGAAAGTCTTTGTCTGCCCCCACGCTTGATACATACAGGAGCCAAAAAAGGAGGTTTTGAGATATCCTTATTAAAAGACTTGTAGTTAAGTTTCTCCCCCCTTAAATGGCTTACACCCACGGCAACCTTCAGCCAACGAGGACACAAGTGCAATGAAATTCAGAGCAAGATAAAACAATGCTGCTCTGAACGCACTCCACAGTACTACATAAATGTAGTTGGCAGGTAAGGACCCCCTGAAATCGAAGGTCCGATACCTTTTCTTTACTTACTTCTGGTTGACTGAAAATTTGTGGCGGCCATCCATCTCGGATGAAATTCAGCTTTTTGAATTGATTGTTCGAGAGCGATCACGTAGACGGAGTACGGCTCTGTGATTGGTCACCGGTCATATGAGCGTTCTTAGCTACTCAGGGTACATGGACCTCTGCACCTATAAATAAAGCATTTTACAACTTTGCAAATTGTATCAACACAAGTGTTGCTGTTCATTAGGGTACGTTTGAGTCATCTCCCGTTCCGGGATTAGTTATTAGCTCCAGAGCTTCATTTGCGCTCGCATCCTTCTTGTCTTCTCTTTCCCTTACATGTGGCTTTGTTCTATCGCCTGTTGATCGTGGATATCGCTCTGTCATTCCTTCATACGCGTTGCGGACCAGAGAAAATGCGTAACTTTCTTCGTATTCGCGCCAAGTTGAGTCAACGAATGTCAGCTCGACTTTTTGTTTCCCTTCTTGTTGAACTCTTTCTTTGAACACAGTGACTGCCGCCTGTGCCTGAAGATGCTGATAATCCTCCAAAGAGGGAAACACATCGTCAAATTTATTTACCTTGATAAGGTGTTGATAAGCATTTTTTAGCACATCGGAAGGATTTGTTTTGCTCGTGGTTTCAAAGTACAAGTCCGCATGTCTTTTTCCTTGTCCTTTTGCAAGGTTCTCTATGTTTTCTTTGAACGTGTCAATTGCTGCTTCGCACTCTAACTTTTGATATTGGTATGGACTTGGTAAAGAGCCAATTTCTCTCTGAAAGCAGCAGCGCTGAACGGAAAGAACCACAAAGGCTGTCGCCAATGCACCGCCGAGCAAAAGCAAAGCAGCTGCTTGAGAGGTTTTTCCCGCGTTTGCGTAGTCGGCTTCAATTTGTAAAATCTCTGCCGCTGTAGCGTTGATCAGCTTTGCTTCCTTCGTGCCTCCAAGAACAGCACAGATGTAATAATCACGCTGCAATAGAGTCCAAAAAATCCATAAAAAACAAGCCAAGGAACTTTGAAAGATTATCTCGATAAGAGATTTGCTGCATCTCCACCTCGGATAAAGGCAGCAACAGAATCGTCTCAAACCTTGTTTTTCATGTTCTTTATAGAAGCAACATCCGCGAACAAAATTCCAAAATCCGTTGTGAAGAAATAGCGTCACCAGAAATAGAAGAAGAGCAGGAATGATAATGAAACAGCTGGCATAAAAAGCAAAATTGTCTGGCGGACATTGAAAGAAATCTTCACTTTCCACAACAGCATTCAGGCCGAAAATAAGCAGAGCAACTGTGGTATTTGTAATACTTCCAGAATTATTCTGTAATCCTGACTTCAAAGAAGTCATTAATGAAGTCAGGGAAACTGCCATGAGTGACAATTTAGTGCACAATTTTTGTTCTGAAATTAAATTTTGCTCTCTAAGACTTGTTTGTGATGCCGAAGATTATGGTATTTACAACCCCAGTTGAGACATCTGCAAAAATATAAGCTCACTAAAACGAAAACAGTCTTTTTTATTGGTTAGTTTCTGCAACCGTATTAAGTACATTGTCTAGTGTGTCGTATATCGAAGTTTTAATTAGAATCGACTACTTTCAGCTAAATTTTTCTCTATTGTATTTTCACAAAAGCAGATTCAGGAGGTGGCCTGCAATGTTTGCAGGTGATGGAGACGAGTGTTTGGGATACACATGTATAGGATGACACTCTGATCTCGTTTAATTAATCTTAACAGTTGTTTTTCTGTTGCTAGAAAACTGAAAGCCATGATATGAACTTGTTTTACTTTAAATAAGCTAAATAAATTCGTTCAAGCCGCGAATTGAGTAAGATTCCCTGAAGTCCACGAATTTCCCATTAAAAGCGACTTAAGACCCTTTCCACGGTTAATTTTTCTCATAAAGTTGCATTACTATGTAATCCAGCGTGCATGGATGCGAGACAGTTTGGGCCGCCACGAAGCTCTTCGGAACGTCTCACAGGATTGGTTGAGAAAATTATATACAAACAATGGTAACAATGGACCCTAGCCCTAAAACAATAGAGCTTCGTGCCAACAAGATCCAATGAAATTAGAGGTTCTAGAGAGCTTCGTGACAACAGGACAGTTTCGGGCTAAACTACAAAATAGCCCGAAATTACCTCGCACACATGCTGAATTTTATTGTAATGGAAATGAACAAAGTTAACCGTGAAAAAGGCTATTACACACAAAAGAAGTTGAGTCAAGGCCCTTTCCATACTACGCCGGAAGAAATCAAAAGCGGAAGGTTTCCCTCTAAAAGCGAACCCCGCCAATCCTACGCCGGAAGAATTTAAAAAGGGAGCAATCACTGGTCATTTTGGATTTTTATTTTAATGAGGAAAATTCGGTCAGGAATGAACTTGATTGTCACGAGAAAAGAACTGTTTTCGAAACTTTTCCGCTTTGAAAATGTTTTCGGAAAGCCGTCGTTTTCAAATTCCTGCGGTACAAAAAATGTTTTTGAAAAGCTTCGTTTTCGTGACTGATTAGTGTGGACGGTAGGCCTATCCTTAGAAAAAAAGCTTCGTTTTCAAATTCTTCAGGATTAGGGTGGAAGAACCTTAAAAGCCAGAAACAGTTGGAAAAACGTATAAACAAATACAACATCGACCTCTTATCTCTTATCTTCATGTTAAATGGCAGTCCAACGAAATTCACCCTACCCGCCAGTTAAAACTTCTCCCAAACAAACCAACAAAAACGATTAGACACATTTAGTACTCGGAGCACTGGGAAATGAGGAACATTCCGGAAAATCCCGGAACATCGAATAATTATAATCATTATGAAAAAAATATATTTAATGTTGAATTTTCAGAAACAAAATAAAGAAAAATAAACTGGTACCAGCTAGAAATACGGAAATGTATTTTGCCGGGTAGAAGGTCGGTAGGGGAGGGGTAGAGAGCGTTGCCTTGGTATTCAGTCAACTCGCTATAATGAGTGCAGGCTCCTCTTCTTTCCCACAAAGTCGTCGCCATGTGGTTTTACAGCACTCTGTTTTTCAGCGCAATCATGGACGATTCAGATGATGAATGCCAGGTAATTCATTGATCCCTGACTTCGTCAACATCTGAGGTGTTCGTCTGAGCATCACAGAGTTGCTTAATTCAGTAGCCATAATTTTGTCCCAGTTTTTGCGCCCTGCTAGGAAGGCCTGGCACTATGACCAAGTGCAGACTCGCCCTTTCCGGATAGCCAAGTAACGAGCAAGTTCACTTAGTTGATAAATCGTCAGAGCTCTGCAGTCCGAGCTAATTTAGACAAGAAACTCATTGCCGAAGAGTTAGTTAGTGGTGACTAAACTGATGGCGAACGCCTGGAAGAAATGGATTAGTGAGGTCCATATCTCATCGATCTCGTGTTTACCGACTTTACTTGGCTTCACATATTAGGTTCTACCAAGAGAAGGTTACATATCTTGATCACAAGCGGATAAATCTTATATCAATTCAACTTCAAAGCTTGAGCAAAACTCCGGACACGCTAGATGAAAAATAAATAATCAATGAATAATTAAATAAAAACATTGTTTGGTCGCCTTCATCCTGATGAGTTAACTAAGTCAATCCTCATTAGGTAATATTAGAAAACAGTCCCAAGAAAGCACGCGCGCTGATTGGTTAAAAATCGTGTTTGTATAACTCGATGGAGACACAGAACTAGCGCGCGCTGTTGACGTAGTGATGGCGCGAGCAAAGAGAATTTACATTTTGATATCCAAAGTTAACAAGTTGTTTTCCTTCTTCTCGTCGTGGTGCTTTCTAAAAGAAATAGAAAACATGTACATCGTGTTTCTATCGAGTTAAACAAACATTCGTGAAAGTTTGGGAGAACTCGAAAAAGCTGTGGAAACACTCGCCTGCGGCTCGTGTTCCCACAGCATTTCTCGTTCTCCCAAACTTTCACTCGTGTTTGTATAACTCGATAGAAACACGGTACATGTTTTCTATTTCTTAAACATTATGCAGGCAGTGCTGAGGGGGAAAAACACCCTCGCAGCTACAGGTGAACTCAGAACGCGGATCCATTACTTTACGTACGAAGTAGTTTCTGTGTGTGTGTTTCATTCACATTTTTCCCACTAAAATTAAATGACGTATTTATACCACGCATTCCAACAGAGCTTTTTAGAAGCTAACTGATTCTTTCTGAATACAGATTGATAGCAGGTGAAATTCCTTGACAGGTTCTCGACATTCCACTGCCAAATACTTGTCATATTGACAGCCACTTATACCGTACAAGAATTTGTTTAAAACTTTAAATGCAAATCACTGTTGTTGAGACGCGTATACCACCTGGAGAAGCTGTAAAAATTAATATGCTAATTATCTCAGTTTTATGAATAGCGCAGTGGGGATTCACGATCTTCTAGATAAAACAAACCTTGTACCCCACACTTGGTTGGATTTCCACATTTTGCTAGCGCTTGAGGCAGGTTAGTCTTAGATCGGTTTAATGTCAGTTAATTCAGGCATTTTAAGTTACTGGTGAGTCTTACTAAAAGTGACTTTTAATAGTTATTTAGCGCATTTATTTCATTTCCAACACACGAAGCTCTTTAGTATAGTGTTATGAGTTCCAGGGGACAGTTTAGTGACATTTAGACTCCCTACAGTGCACCTTGAGGACTCTGTTGTTAAAGGAGCTACGCTATCTTGAAAATTTTAACCCAAAAAGTTGGTCGTTAAAAATCCGTGTCAATCTTCTCCATCCTTCACCATCCCTGTTCCTTTATGGTTTGTTATTATCTCTTTGGTGTTTTTCTATCTTTGTTAACCACTATTTTGAGGTTTCCTTCTATTTAAAGGCGATTTTGAACGTGGCCAAATTAACTCAAAATGTCGACATTGAGCTCCTTTGAGCTCATATTAT
Source organism: Platygyra sinensis (assembly GCA_019787425.1). Taxonomy (NCBI): domain Eukaryota; kingdom Metazoa; phylum Cnidaria; class Anthozoa; order Scleractinia; family Merulinidae; genus Platygyra; species Platygyra sinensis. The sequence goes on from JAHPZR010013884.1 coordinate 47,027, forward strand.
TCGCATCTGAAATCGGATGAATCGTTGCATACTTTTGGAAACAATAAAATAACATATATCACAAATTACAATATATTTCTGGCCATATTCCAGGCCTAAAAAGTATATTTATATATGTTCACACATTGGATTCTTTCTGGCTCGTGTCTCTTCAGTTACATTTCCCAATGGAGCCTTCTGTTCGGGCAAAATGCCTAATTGTGATTATTTTCTCGACTTCTTTTAGTTTTGTATTGTATTGCTTATTCGCTTTTATCTTTTTTTGGTGGAATCCAATGACATTTTTTTCTCTTTCGTTGAGCTTTTTTGGGTTGGTAAAAAATATTACTCAATTAATATGAGAGTGCCGGGTCATCATACAGTGAATCCACCAGCAACTGTTTCATGGAGAAAAAGAAGTTGTTGTTATTCCTCATGTTAAAATGACTCGCGCGCATCGAAACACGATAACTTCAAGTGGTGGGGAGCTAGCAATAGTCAGTTGTCATTTAAGCACAAGCCAGAAGCAAGAGAAAATGAGGTGCAGATCATGGTCTCTTGCCAGAAGTTGATGATGACATGAACCGCCAGTTCTCGTTCTCCATCCTTTAGTCTTACTTCCATCTCTTATCTAATCATTTAATATGCGAAAAGTCTCCGTCGTCCATCCTTTACTCGTCCCACTTCTCAACCTTATTTCAGTCGAAGCCTTTCTTGTTATCTATTACAATCATAAATACAATTTTCTTTCCAGGACGAACACTCTCACTAATATCCGTGATCAATATTATACTTACATAGTTATTGGCAAGGAATGCCTGGATACTCCACCCAGCATGCACCTGCCGCCACGAAGTGTCCTCTGACTGTTAAGGGACAACACGAGCTAAATTAATGACCCCCGAAACCATTCTGCCCGGCCAAATGTACTATTTATGAAAACCGTCTAAATCCCGTCACTTTTCCAGGAAATATACACAGGCGTTTTCAACCAACCAATCCCAGGTAGTTTGCCTGACCTTTTTTTGAGTGTGACTGGCTGGCTGCCGGCTCCTAAGGAACAAACGTGAACATTGAACTCGTGAGCCACAAGTTGCATCAAATTAATGCAAGAAACATAAGAATGTCTCCAGAGTAGCGGATAGCTTTCTGAAAGTAAAGCTACGCGTCTCTGAATAACTCCAGCCAAGAGACTATGATCTGAGAGAACACATCCCTCATACATGAGCCTCTTCCAACGATAATCTTTTTCAATCCAATTTTAACACGTGGTCAAGCTGCGAGGCTGTTTTAGCAAAGACACCTGATTGGCCAATTTCAATGACGTAATGACATTAAGGTTTATTTTAACAGTTAATCAAATCATAGGTAGCCCAGGCTCACTGTGACACGTGACATAACACGGTAAATTATAGAGAACATATGAGACGAAGTTTAGGTCTGAAAATTTGCTAGAACATGGAATTAAAAATCCATGAAACTTACCATGTGGCGAGTTCTTGTGGTCCTTAATACGTACACGACTTTCAAGCAGGTTAGAAATTTGAGTCTTTGCACTTCGTGTTAATCAGTCATTATTCATGCTGGGGAATGACACGACTTCTATTTTACGGCTTCGGATAACTACGTATAATTTCGGATGCCCAGCTCTGAATATGACTTCCAATGCTAACAGTGCGGCAGTTCAAAACCAGCTGATATTCTTTCTTCTTAATCCGCTAAATTTTCAATTTCTTATTTAGATGGACACAACCTGATGCCGGCGGACCGTCGGCCGTTTCCTGCGCGATCATGGGACCTAGACTAAAAATAACTTTCACAAAGTGACGTGAGCTTAAAATAGATTGAAAAAGATTATCATAAGGCACGAGGATGTGTTCTCTTACCTCATTTTCTCTTGCTCCAGCTGGATGAGGACACTATGATCAACATATATACTGTGCTTATAAACGGTTCTAATCATCCTGGTTTTGGTTTATCTTTTTGGAGGATGTTCAGCTTCAAAAGGTCCACAGTGAGAGCTTCTGGGCCACCTTTGAAGAACCGAAAATAAAATATTGCAGGAGATATTGTGTACAGTATCAGAATTGGTAAGTCTTCGAAAAAAATTTCAAGCCACGCCCACAAAACAGGAGCTTGGTATCTCTTAGGGGTGAAAAAACACCTCAAGCCCCACCCACAAAACAGGATCTTGGTATCTCTTAGGGTGAAAAACACTTCAAGTCACACCCACAAAACAGGATCTTGGTACCTCTTAGGGGTGAAAAACACTTCAGTAAAAATAGCAAACAAACTGCGGGTATAAACATAACGAGACAACGCATGTTGTAAAAACTTTCATTTATGAACTTGACGTTTCGTATGCTCCAACCAGGGGCTGGCTCCAACATACATCTTCAGAAGTAATTACTTCTGCAGATGTATGTTGGAGCATACGAAACGTCAAGTTCATAAATGAAAGTTTTTACAACATGCGTTGTCTCGTTATGTTTATAACCGCAGTTTGTTTGCTATTTTTACTCAAGTTAAAAACACTTCAAGCCACGCCCACAAAACAGGATCTTAGTATCTCTTAGGGTTTCTTTACACAAATTTCAACTGACGAGCACCCCCGTTGTGCAGTTTAAATCATCTCCTCGCACGAGATTGTCGTTCGCAAACGGACTTAGAAATTCTTTTGAAAGGTCTCTCAAGAATGATAACTGACGTGGTTTGAATAAAATCAGAACTTTTCTACTGTGAAAAGAGCCAACGCTGGACCGCAAGAAAATTATATCCGATTCAGTGCTGCTTGATTGCAAATCCTTGTTTTCAATTTGTCAAACTGTTTAGCCCTGTTACGCTAACAGCTTATCCAGCTGGTGCTCCCTCATACGGGCTGTATAGGTATGCGCGGCCCCAACGGATAGAGTTTTCAACCGTTTTCATCCGTTTTGCTAATAAACTGATTGTATCGATTTTGGCTATTATAGGGTAGGGTTTTGCAATATAGTCTTGAAATGGGTAAAGATTTTTAGAGGAAGAGTCTTCTTCAGGTCATAAATAGGGTGGGGAAAGTCGCAGATTTTGGTCATAAATAGGCTATCAGTGTTTTGGAAAGCGGCCGCACTGATCCCCACCCAATTTTTCTGCCGGGGAGTTCTCCGTCCCCCTTCGGGAAGCTTATACAACTAATGCTATAGTCAGTTTCTAGTGAAGAACATGAAGATAGACGAAATACCTAAGAATTCATCAAAAGAGGTTCTCTCAGAAATATGCTCAAGGTGCGGCTGATGTTCATTACAAGGCACAGTTCTCATTACGCTGTTAACATAAGAAAATGTTTGACAAAGAACAGGAGGAGGCAACTTGGCCAAGTGTACGTTTAAAATTAAAGACGTTCACGCTAATTGTTTCTGCGCATCCTTACTGCGCACGCAAATTTAAATGCCACGTCATGCATCGAGCGCACGCAGATGGCCATTGCTATAGCTCTGCTTGGATTTAACGATCTTGGACGTTCAGTGACCCCTAATTATCTCCACATTGTCCAAAAGTGAACAAAAAATCAAGTTGGGAAGTTAAAAAAAAATCAAGATTTCTGTCCACAGGACATCCTTCCATCTTGGCAAAGAAAATGTCCCCTCAGAGCTCTAATTGCAATATTTTGGGACTTCAGCCACTGTGACCGATTTACTCAGATTTAGGTGTTCTTTTGGACATGTTCTCTCCAAAACGAAGTCGGTGACCTCCCGCCTTTAGAAGCGTATCTAACTTTTCTTTCGTACTTCGTCGACGTCTTTAAGACTGAATAGTCGGATATTCCATATCCGGTATCTCTTGGAAGATTTTTGATTACGGATTTGAAAATCTAATCCGTCGCAGTTAAGGAATGTTTGGCAATTTGATTGAGCCCAGCGTCTTCGCTGAGGAGCGACCAGATGGCTGTACTTGGGTTTTAAACCCAATCTTTCGTTCACTAGGCCATGCCGCCTTTAAGTCGATTATATTGTGAGATAACAAGGAAATCTTTTTTTAAAAACTTCCGTGCAGTTTCTAATCATAGGCTCAGTTATTTTATAGGATTAACAGAGTCCTGATCGAGGATAAGAACATATTTTAGATCTAGGCCTTTCACTATCATAAACTTATTTTTTCATCTATTTTGCTTTATAGGGCATGGGCCTTTGAGAAGTGGGCCGCACACCTCCACCCAATTTTTCTGGGAGACCCCCCCCCTGGGGGGGGAGGGGCGAGTAGGATTCAATCAATTATTCTCTTTTTCACATGCACACACGGCAACGATTAAAACAGCAAAAGCATCTGACTCTACTGCGATTACATAATAAGCATTATTTATCATATTATCACATGGCACACAGTGTTACGTTTCATGTAGCTTATTTAGTTGGGAGAGAGCCCGGTCCGAGGAGGACTCCCATTTTAAGGTGACGGAACACCCTCAGCGAGACCGAAATCCAAAATTTACACCCCTTAAAAAGACGTTTCATATGGGAGCCCCCCTCCCCGGGGGGGGGGGGGGGGACGTTCTCCTATAGACTTGAGCCACATGCATTAACAGAACCCAGACATGGCTTCCGAAAAGTTATCTCCATTAAGTGATCCGATAAGTCGTGATGCATTGTATGTAAGCCATTTCAAAGATGCATGGTCCCTATGCATGTTCGTGATTTCCTGATTTGAATTGTTCGGATGCGATAATCCATTTCGGACGCGGTTAATAATTCATATAAAGAAGAATACTGACCACAATAGCAGAAGTTGCCTTTGTGATTGGCGTTTCATGGTGTAATTGGAACTTGATACAAAGATAACCCTTGAACTTTAAAAGATTTGAATTCCGGTCTTACATTGAAAATTCTTTCGCATCGAAAGAATTAGCGGTTTAAACGCCTTTAGGTATGGTTTGAGAAACGTGTAGCGAATATCCGAAAGACACAGGGACTATTTTTTTGTTTGAGCAGCCAAGGCCTGTTCGAAAGAATCTGATATCCTTGAAAGCTACATCGACGAAGAGGTCACGATCACAGAAAAAGGTATAATCACTTTATGCTTGATAGTTCTAGTTTCTCTTTTAAAAGTTTCAAAACGCTTTCATCTGCCCAAAATTACTATAATTCGCACTTTATGTGGCAGAGTTTCTCTGGCTACGTAATAATGTCAATTACTCAATGATTTCAGGTATATTAACGTAAACAATGATATCGATGATAAGTTTATAACCCTTTGAGTTCAAATTCTGATCAGCGCCATTGTACCGTCGTGCCGAGCGCGGGCTTGTGACTTTATTTTGTTTTCATGATAATCATTTCAGGTAATATTCTCGATCTATAAGTTGGCATTTAGATATTATCTGTTATGTGCTTCGACGAGACAACCACTTTACATGAGGACAAATTGTGCTATAATAACATAAAGAAGACTGAAGACTGAAGTTTCGCAGTTACGTCACATCTATTCATAGCTCATGAAGGCACAGATCCTGATCTTTCTTTCACCTTTAATTATTAAACACAATTTGGAAGTTAATACTTTGAGAAACGGATATCTTGTGGTAAACTTTTTCGGCAAAGCTGATGGGGTTTAAATCCGGAAGTTTGGCGACATTTCACGGGTCGCATTCTTTGAGCAAAAAAGGAATTAACAGCAGGTTAAACGAAGAGGAAGAATTAAAACAGCAAGGGCACTTGGAAGTCCAACTGAAGTTTGCTTTTCAGCCTAATTTAATGCCATTTATAATTTTGGTGTCTGCAATAGATACAACAATACTCACAAAAAGGGGTATTTGTAGGCTAGCGTGATACAGCTTCAGTAACTCGGGTGGCGCCTGACTATGAAGTCCCGGGGTCCCCATCCCGGCGGACGACTAGATGTCTCAACTCAGGAGCAAGATTTTATCCGTTTTAATAGCTGATGGTCGTCTCTACTTTATCAGACAAAACATATTGCTCTCTAATTGTACCGGCATAAAACCATCGTATGATAAAACTATCAACGGTTATCGTCAATCCGATCAAAGCGAGTGAAGCAGACGATGGTGGTGTTTGTAAGCTCAACTGAGTTAGGCGGACAAGAAGACTAGCAAATGTTAGTATCCTAAGCCGGATCATTGTCTTTGAGTGAGTGCACAGCAGGATAAAGAAGCAATTTAGAGATTAGGACATCATAGCTTTCCCGCGTTCTGGTTTTTTGGTCAGTGTTGTTTGTTTTGTTATGTTTTTTTTTTTTTCTTTTGTAGTTGGCGGCAAAAAAAAAATTGAAGAAACTGAACTGAAAACTTTCAATTTACGACAAATACAATGCGTGAACATTTCATTCACTGTCCTGTATGTAATTTACTCACAAAACGCACGCAATACAAATAATGCTTGAAATCTTGAGATGAGTAACCTATGATCAGTATCGATAACTGCACAATGGCTGTCAAACAAAATTAATTATAAGATGTGTCGCTAAGGCACGTGAGCACACGACGCTAAACGTTGAAGTACATCAATGCCCGTGAGTCAGATTTTCTCTTTGAAGTTTGATTTTATGTCGGAATCCGTTTCGAGCTTCCGGTCACCAGTCTGTACAAAAAGTAACTGAATCGACAATTAAGAAAAGGCCCTCATTCGTTACACTGATATTTCTCCATGTAAACACATCAAGATATAGATTTTTGTTGTGTTGTCGTAGTTGGATATTCTTAATTGGGTTCCCTTCCACTTAGCTAATATCCAAAGTGTCAACCTTTTCATTTCATTTATTTCTTTTTATTCTTCAATTATTTCTTTATTTATTTACTTGGCCGCGCCACAAAAGAGGTCTTTAGTTGAGGTTTTCCCATTAGGAAGAAATATTATTTTGCAAGTGTGTTGTCTTTGACATTTTCATTCAAACTGACGTTTGTTAATTTTCTTGCTTATTTTTGCAAATTGCTTTGATTGGTTGTTGGTATGTTAAACGTTGCTGTTTTGTTTTTCAAATGCTTTACTGTCTAGATTCATGGTTATTAACGGAAACACTGGAAACATAACGTTTTTGGCTAAGTGACAAAGAAAGCAGAGAGGAGAATGAATTCTTAGATTGCTGGCAAAATGCATCGCCTTTCACAAAGAGAAAATTCGCCGTAAAAGCACTCGATATTTAAGTCCCCGAGAAAGCTCATTTTCAATTTGATCATTATGCAGTGGAGCCGGTATTACTGAGACAAATCACTGTGATTGACTCATTGAATGACAGACACCTTAGACTGATCGCTAGACCTGGTGTCTTCAGGAACCTGTGGATATAGTCGATATATAGACTTCAAAATCTGCCAACGTTCATCCTGACCGAGGATGTCCATGAGAGAAACCTGTTGTAAAGAACATATTTTGATTTTAAGCAAATTGAGCCTTGGTTGCACAGCTTTCAATTACCTGCGTCATAAAACATCTACAAGTTTATTTGCAAAGTGGTATGACGTAAACAAATTCTTCTACTCAATGATCAATTACACTTCCAGTAATATAATTTTTCTCTCATCTCAGGCGATACTTTTATTTGAGCCCAACGCCATTCAAATAAAATGTTCCTTTTGACATCGCCTAGGCAACCCAACATTGCAAAAAAGAAAAAAACAAAAAAAAAAAACCCCGAGAGAAAACATTGCCGCTTATTTACCTGCAATAACTTTTCGTTTAAATACACCCTAAAGTGGATCTGACAATACAGTCACCATCTTAAACCTGAAGGACATCAGACACCTTTTGAAATAAATGACAGGGAGTCTCGAATATGAACGAGCCTCTTTAGACTTCCTTTTAGGATGGCCAATATGTTATGATGCATGGCCTAGAATCGATTTTCGATATATATATATGGCAGCTAATAATACACTTCAAGGCCTATATATATTTTGTAACGCATTGGTTGAGGACATCAGGTTTGTTTTGTCCCGGGGCGGACGGAGGGGGGAGGGGGGGGGGAGACTCCCATGCCATATGGAAAGGTTGCGGATGCTCTTGATCTATCTTATGGATATAAATCAACGGCTCTGGTCTCACTTAGGGTGTTTACGATAAAACACCACTAGTTTTTGCTGTCAAAATTGGTTGTATGGTGCACTCCAAGACCGACGAATGATGAAATTCACTCGATTCTTACTTCCGTTTTCACTCAATTTCCGCCCGGCCGTTGTCTCAATTTCAGTCTCCTAGCCAGGGCAAGTACATCTTTTAGGGGTCAAAAAAAACTCGATCTTTTCAGGTTACATGGACGCTTTTTGGTCGGAAGAATAAAAAGTTCATACATAAAATTAAAAAAAGTACACTACTGATTTATATGGAAAGTTGTTTCAAAACTTTGTTTTTGCGCTTTTTATTGCCGATCGACTTTGTAATGTGTCAGTTTCCGCAAAGGACCCATCGACCGATTAAAACTTGGCAACAGTGTAACTGCTTTCACGTGAATAAACTTCCTGAAGGAGAAATTCGGTTGTATCTGATTTTGGGACAAATGCTATTTCGATGCTTTTGCTGAAATCAAAGTTTCGGAATTGTTTCTACGAATTATAAATTAAGGAAACGCTAGAAAGGTCGACAAATTAGGTTCTGTTTTGAATATCCCTTTTAAACTTCTACCTGTAACACTCACAGCTCTGGCGTAAATTGAAATTTGAAATGTGAGAAATCTTCTTTGTAGAGGTGGATCCAAAGATGCCGTGAAGAGAAAATGGAGCCCCTGGTCATGGTGGGAGAGAAGGGGCGACCCAAGATCGTGTTCTTGCCACAATAAGACGGATGCGGAAAAAAGGGAGATCCGAACCCCTTTCGGTCTAGATCAACCATGATTTCGGCCAGCTTGCAGTTTGTTATGCTTGGACTGCAGATGTAAGCAACCAAAAAGTGATAATTCAGACTCTATGCTAGCCTCACACGCGAACGCTCTTTGTAGAGTGTGGTAAATGATATTTTCGTGATTCATGAATATGGTCTGTTTTTCCTCATGAATTGTGAAATGGCTTGTTATTTTTCTCGTGATTCGTGATTTCATAGGAAGTGAACCGTGATTTTCCGAAATAACTCTCCGTGAAATGATAACATTATTGTGTGGCGTGTTCTTCTCTGATTTCTTTTTGCTTCGCGCAGCTCACAGAACAAGGAGCGGACGGATAATGGGCTCCTGGTTACGTAAGTTCTTGTCCAAAAGTACTATTTTTTCTTGAAAAGTGAAATGCCGATTTTATCTCCCCATGAATCGTAAAAGGACCTATTTGCTTTCCGTGAAACGTGATCATGACTTCACCTCCCCGCCTTACGTCCCTTTCAGGATTTGTCTCGAGGGAGAGGAGGGGGTGGATTGCGTGATGTGGGCATGTCCAAAGAGCGTCTGTGTAGGTAGCTTCTTAGGCTTGTCACGTGGGGAGGAAAGCGTGACCAGCCTAAGAACGTCTGCGTGGGAGACTACTGTGTAGGAGGCTACACTCTTTGCTTGAACTGCGAAAATCACATTGGCCGAGCTTATTGTTCTCAGGCATTATCGACTCCTTACGTTGTGATTTCATATCCGGTGGAGAGATAAGGCCAGTGAGCATATACAAAATAACTGAGAGCGTGTCACGTACTAATGAGCAGGTAGTTCTGTCAATCTAAAACATTTCTGCGACGGTGCGCGAAGGAATTTTTCTTTTCATTTTTCGCAGCTTTTTTATAGCTTCCAGCACATAAAAAATTCGTAAACGAGAGTAATGTTCACCCTCGCGCATCTCTTTCGATTTCCCGATCAAGCTCTTCCAAGAGAAAATGAGGGGACCCCCTCATTTTCTCTTGGCTCTTCCCGTTCCCTTTCATTCCATTTTTATTTATTCATTTTTTTCTTGCTAATAAGCTTCTCGTCTGCCGACGCGTGAAAATTAAAGTTTAGTGATCACTTGATAAAGTTTCTCTTCGAAAGTTTTTTGCTTGTCATCGTGAATAGCTGTAACCAAGATTTGTTGTCGCTCAATTATTCACTTCAAAATATCCCTTGGGCGTCTGAGTGAGTCACAGCGTGCTTTATTGCAGAGGCGGGATCGGCTGCCCTCTGATGTCATGTGCTCTATTTGTTTGCGAAAACAATCCATTTGTAGCTTGCTTTGTTCGCTGAAAATATCTTTGTCTGAAACTGGTCTGTCATAAAAACTGAGAAGGGAAACTGGTGACGAAGCGTTTGTAAGCCCTGAACAAACATATCATCATTTCAATGATGTTGATTTCACTCTCCGCCGGTTTGTTTACCTTACATTATTTAGCGATCTCGTCTTTCGATTTTCATCCATACTACGGGACCCTTGCTAATCGCTCTTTTATTTAAAACTCGGTAGAACCAATTGCGATGCGTGCTCTTTGTAGTAATTGCTTTTCGATTCCAGTGGCCCGTGGAATGCAAATTTGCAATTAAGGTTACAAGATTTATTATCCACGAGAAAAAAAAAATCACTTATGCCGCCTCTTCCAAATTGCGATCGATAAAGATTTGACTAGAAGGAGTATAGTTGAGTGGAATTTACCCGAAGAGCTGGAAGCCATCAAAAATCTTTTGTAACCTACAGTGGATGTAAATTTGATGTGCAGCGTTGGCCCTACCGAAGTACTGTATATTTGACATGGTTGAAGTTTTCAGTCATAAATCGATATATTCGTGCAGCTTCATGTGGAAATACGCTGCAAAGAAAATCCGTGAACGTAATAATTGTTGCTCGGGCGATGATATGTTTACGTTTAAATAATGCAGGAGTAAATGAAATTGACAAGATCTGTTACAAGCTGGTGAGCGGATTTCAAACCGAGCCTGAAAGCCACCAGGGTTTACTTTGAGATCGACCTTTCATTGCCTCGACATTTACAGATACCATTGTAAACTTTGACGTTTGTTTACGCAGGAACTGTGGTTAAGGGCTACCTTTGAGAAGTCTGAAGATAGACGAACTGGAGGAATAAATTGTGAACTCTCGATGAAAACCGAGGCAATGTCATCGCCGCAAGCAGACTCTGAAAATATAAACATGGCGCTGCCCGAGCTCCCGAAACGATGGAAGTCGCGACTCCACAGGCTTCAAAAGTCTTTGAGGCGTTCAGTGCGGTTAAAAAAGAGACATTCATCTCAATCAGCTTCCTGTGTTGACGGAGAGCGTCGTGATGTTCTGGACAACGATCACGAAAATTGTCTTGCGAATCGTTCCGACAAGCACGTGAGGCGCGAAAATCACGGCCCGCCGACCAAACAGCTAAATGGCACGAAAACAACTTTACACACGCATTACGTGAATGGAAAAACATCACTTGACAGCTATGGTTTTGATAAGAGGAAATTTGAGCAAAGCAAAACAAACGGTAATAACAATCAGAGCGAAAAGAAAAATGCCGCAGAGTCGACTTCGAGGCCTGCACACGTCAGTGAGTTGGCAGGTTGCAGTCAAGTTGGATCAGCTCAACAGAAAAAATCACATAAATCTAAGCGACAGAGAGCTAACACAAACACAGAAAGGACATCACTCTCGAAATCTAAGAGCTTAAGCATACTGACGAATTTATTCAAGCGTTCCAGCCATTCACAGGACAAAAATAACCGTGGGAAAAATTCGTCATTTGCGGATGCGAAGACTTCGCTATCGAAAGATTTTTCAACAGGTACTAGCAGTACTGATTTCGATGCTTTGGTAACAGATACTGTTGTCAGCTCCTCGTCGATTGATTCTTGTGGTGATAACGATTCCCCCTTCAAAGGTAGCAAGTATTACTCCTTAAAACGGTCAAAAAAATCCCTGGTTTTCCCGAAGAATTCTCTTGCGAGATCCTTTTCTTTGGACAATTCGCTGGATCCCTGCAACGACTGTCTGATGGAAAAATCTAGAACACTGGCAGCGATTCCACCGTGCATCCGAGTTGAAGAATATCACGAAAATCGCGGGTGTTTCGAGAGGTCACTTACGGTAGAATTTTATCCGGGGTCCTCTGGCTCCGTAACAATCGATACGGGACCCGAATATTATCAAAAAATGACGGGATGCTCGGCTTCACGCACAGGAGAAGTGCTTGACTCGTATTCTCATTCAAGTGGTGCTCGAAAAAGTGATGTTGAACCCGAAACAGCGCCAAATATCACCCACGTTGCCGAAAAGAGTTCTGACGCATGGAAGAGACGGTCGGCTCCACCTATTTTCTCATTTTCTACTGATAAAAGCTCATCAAATATTGGATCGCCAATTTTCCATGAATTGAAAACGGATATTGCAAAGGTTGAGAGCAGGAGTCAGTTGGAAGGTAACAGCGGTGATGATCAGTCTAACTTCTCAGAGAAGGGAAATTCGTCTTCAGAAACCGTCGAATGCAGTGACATTTTAAAATCAGATATGGGCAACAACCTGTCTTATGGAATGCAAAAACCGCGAAAATTCAATTCGAAAGATGTTAAGTTCAAATCAGCGATCCTTCGATCTATCAAGAAAAATGGTAAAACTTTCCACGTCAAGTCGTACGATGGCGAAGAAGACCCGATCATTGAGCAGACAGACTACCTGGAAAGCTTTGAAAGAGAACTTGAAAATGGGCGATTAAATTATCTCACCAAAGACGTCAACCCGGTTAATGAACTTACAAAAGACAAATCTAATTCATTGTACGGGGGAAGTGAAGCGCTTGGAATTAGTGATCTTATGATTGATGCCCTTCAAGGAAATAATTATACGCAAAATTTTTCCGAACTTAAATCAACAGCTGACTGGAACAGCAGTGGAAATCAAAGCCAAGAAAACCGAACTGCCGAAGAAAAATGTGCTTGTGAAAACACAGAACGTTTACCGAATGAAAAAGTAAACAAAGAAGAAGAGGTTTGCGAAGAAAAGTGTTGTTCTTCGACCTTTGGACAAACAGGGCAGAACGACTCATCGAAACAAGGAGATTGTTTATCTTGTAAGGAAACAAGAAACAAGTTGACAGATACTCAGTTCAGGCGATGTTCGCCCGTATTTCCTGATCCATCGTCACGAGAAGCAAATCTCGGTGTATTGAGCGAACAAAAGTTGCGTGATCATATCTCAGGGCACTTAATCACTTGCGGCTTAGGGGAGATTTGCAATAGCGGTCAGGGATTGGTTAGAAACCTGAAAGTGAATAGTTTACCTTGCTCGCCTAGAGAAAGAGTATTACCTGTTGGAACAATGCATAGCAGTTTTCCAGATATTAGAAAATTGCATTCTCAACATTTGTCACCAAAACTCTCGGAAAACAAAGATAGTTTTTCATCCTGTAGTTTACATGTGGAACACAGCTTTGAAAACAATACTAGTATTGACGGACATGGAAAGATAAACAATCCATTGCTTTCTAATGGCCTTTCAAATTGTTCCAAACATGGAGGTATCACAAAGTCTAACTTGAGCCTGGCATCTCCTGAGGAAAGGCAGCGTTCATGTAGTGCAAGAATACCATCTAAGTCACCATTACATCACGTATTACAGACAGAAAACCGTTCTGCATCTTGCTCACAATTGGACAAGGATGACAATGACAGTTCAACATGCACCAGCCCACCTTATGTAAGACCTCGCATTCAGAGTCTTGAAGAGCTGCCCCCATGCACGGCAGCTGTCATCCTAAGAAAGAAGAAAAGCATCATTAGGAAAACTAGAATGAAGCATACTGCTTCTATGTCTTTTGTTGACAACGAGTTTAATAGTGTGATTGACAAGAGCAAGCGCCATTCATATGGTGGTTATGGCGACAGAACTTTCCTTGAGCTCCCACATCTATTGCATAGGTCCCAGAGTGCCGAAAGCCAGTTAGACAGTTGCAACAGTTCACTGCAATCTGTCAATTCCTCGTCATCATTCACAGAAAACGAGCTTGGAAGTACTTTCTCTATCATGTCAGAACTCTCCATCCCTGGTGTCTTGGATAAAGGCTTGGGCCGTTCACGCAGTGTGCCTGGGCTCTTCAGTATTGCTGATATGCGTCAGAACTCACCCATCCCAGAAGAACGTGCTTCAGTCTCAGAAATGGAGTGGCCTAGCAAATCAGCAGAGAACAGTGATGATGATGATGATGATGATGATGATGATGATGGCGATGATGATGTGGATGGTGAGGTAGGAGCATTAATTAATTAAATTACTCTTTTACATGGAATGGCTCATGTTGAACCCAAATGAAGATAAGTGTCAATATTGTCTTCAAATCAGAGTAATTATTCCTCAAAACAAAACAAATAATTTTATTGCCTGTATACATGATGGTGGGCCACTGAAATAGAATACAGACTTTCCTTGCATACATGTCAGATACAAGACAAAATTTCTATCGTCTTTCAGAATCCATTTTCCCTTTGCAACTTGAATGCATTCTGGAACCTGACAGATAATGAGAATAGACAGATTCATCAACATAGTGATTGTATCAAAATCTATTTATATTTATGTCAATTATGTTTATTTTGCCATATATCATAAACTTATTGTACACTTTTCATTTAGTTTCGCCTTTACTATGTGTATTTCATTTCATATTTTTATCAGACTGAGTCCTTATAGCAAAGATATCAGTGACGTCACCTATTGTTATTAATATGCCAACCAGAGAACTATTGGCTGGTGAAACAAAGAGTTCTTTTGTTTAACGTTTTCTACATTTAAATAACAAAAACAATGTTTGTAAACTAATATCTTTGCTATTGCCCCCAGTGGGGCATGGGACTGCATTTCATATTTTGCTTCATCAAATTGCCAGTGAAATTAATACTCGGGGCTTGTAGCTGCCAATATGAAACAACTTCATGTGGATATATTTTTAGACCTTTCCAAGACAAATTTAATGTCTTGAAAATCTATCACATGTCTTACGAGACTTGACTTTCAATGCTGCTTCAACTGTTTGCAAGTCTATAAGGAAAAGTCTTTAAATTTCAGAAAGGTCTGGGCAGCAGGAGGATGACAATTAATTTCAAATAAATGACAACAATTTTAAAATACACATACTTTGACAGAAACACCTGCCTATCATTGGTGTTTTATAATATGTGTACAGATTTTAGGGCTGTCAATAAGGGCCTTAAAAGACTAGAACACCTGTTACGGCTGAGTATATTTGATGGACCCTTGATGTTATGGCTGAACTGGCCTATAGTTGATACAATTCACAGGGCATCTGACAGGATGTGGTGGTGCGGATCCGCATAATTCACCTATTTCCGCATCCTCCGCATCCTTGGGACATTTTCCCGCACAAAACTAGAAAATTGCTACATATAAGCGAGGAAGCAACTGCTTTCCATCCTCAGAAGCAAAAATAGTGAAGAGATTGATCATTTTGAAGAAGTTATTCACCTAAACCAGCAACCAAAACACGCTGTTTTGTTCGTAAACAATGTTAAACCTCCAGGCATTCCATATATCTTCAAATGATGAGCCTGGGTTCTAGTTTTCGGACTTCCGGTTCCAGTTTACTTCGTCCTATTTAATGCCTGGTTACTAAGCTTCGGAGAAAAACTATAGGCAATTGCAGAAACGTGAGAGGACTGGGAAGGAGTATGGTTGTTTTCCGTTGTTTTGAAAAACTAAGACCTTCAAATGAAAGATCAACTAAATTTGAGAGTCTTTACCAAGAATAGAAGTATTTAGAGGAGGAAAATGGCAAAATGGTAGCTCTTCAAATATCACCAAAAAGTAGAGAGTTTGTATGGATTGGGTAGACAAGCCACAAAATTATAAGGATTTGTATGGAATTTTGCAACTTTTGCGAGGCTCCCATTTGAACAATTTTCCACTGAAAACTCTTAAACTTGGCTGGGTAGCTTTTCATTCAGTAACATTTCAGTTAAAATGGTTAGATTTTCAATCTAATCAATAAAAGAACCTCGTCCCAGTCCTCTCACGTTTCTGCAATTGGCAGGAAAAAATAACGGATTCCCATTTTTGGATATTTTATAATTAGGGTATTTGAAGAATACCCACAAAAATCCCAAATTTGGAAGAGTGAGACAAGTCCCAATCAGGGAACTTGGTTGGGAATTCCCTGGTTGGGACTTGTCTCACTTTGCCAAATTTGGGATTTTTTATGGGTATTCTTTAAATACCCTAAAATATCCAAAAATGGGAATCCGTTATTTTTTTTCCTGTAGGAAAAACTGCATTGAATGAAGAAATACCTGTCCACGAGCGTAGGAAAAAGTCAAACATGTCATGAAAGAGTTAAATTCTTGGTAAGACGTTAATGTGTATTTTATACGTTTGAAAAAGCCAAGAAAACGACTTGATTTATTTTAGAAATTTCCGCATAATCTGGCATCTTTTCCGCATAATCATCACTTTCTTCCGCAAAATATTGCCGAAAAATTTTTTTCCGCACCCTATCATGGGTTTCAAAATGTTTTGAAGTAGGCGGCCAACTCTGGAAAAGTAGGCGTCTGTGATAATCGAGGGGCCTCCGGCCCCTCGATTCTAACGGGGTCTGGGGGCATGCTCCCCCAGAAAATTTTGAAATCTGGAAGCTCGGAAATGCCATTTTCAATGTTCTAATATCTATTTCAGAGGTAAATTGTGATTTGAGATTTTTTTGAACAACACTTTCATCCTTTTGCGTATGTATTATTGTTACAAAATTGAGTGTGAAGTTACTATGCTGTCTTAAAGATTTGCGGATATTTGTCACGAGTAGACTGTTATGACCAGAGTAGCCGGCGACATACAATCAAGTAGCCGGCAGAACTCCGGCGGTCGCCGGCTTGTTTTGAAACCACTGCTATCAGATGGCCTGAATTCACCCATTAGGTAACAAGTTTGCTACGGGTGTGAAGATCAAGGATACAGGTGAATTAAACTTAATGACAGCCCTGAAGAAGGGATTTTTTTTTACAATGAGAAAATGGGGCAAAAGAAATTTACAGCAACAAGTTTAAATGAACATGTTGGATTTGATGATTGAGAGAAAGGTTTTTGTAACTAAACTAGACCTTGAGTGGCTTACAATGAAATAGAATGTTCAATCCTGAGGACCACTGTGACTGCTACTTATTTCCTAATTTCAATCTTAGCTCTGAATGACAATGTGATGGCAAATTAAGACAATATATCCTGGCTGATATTAAGTAATTTTCTTGTATGATTGCTTGCTTGTCAGTGCATTTTCTTTACAAAGGAGAAATTGGATTTCAATCATTTCAGTTATAAGGTTGTGGAAATTTTGCCACTCTGTTGGTTTAAAACCAGATTTACAGTGCCACATGGAAACTCTGTTGTCATTTGTTTTCTGTGACCAATAGCTCATGCATGTCGAGCCCTCTCCACCAATTCAGTCAATTTGGTGACAGAATCATTTAAGGGAGCCTAGAGCCTTACAAATTGGGGTGTGAGGGAGGGGAGGGTTAGGTGACCTATTTTACACCAGCTATAAGAACCTTTCCACTAAGACTTTTTCTTCTTGTTGTATTTTTCTTTGTTAAGGGGGGGGGGGGGGGGGGGGTGGTGGTGGAGGACAACTAGTAGGTCTATTTTCTATTCATGCTAGAAAAACAAATCGTTACTAGCAGTGTAACCTGCGAACAGGCTCTATTTTCATTTCGTTGGTAGACCTTTCCCAGAGGAAGAGCCCCGACATAAGAAGACATAAGAGCAATGGTACAATTGAGCCTGATTGCAGGTTACTAGTAGTGTGTATGCGGGATTTGATTTCCCCATTTCCATTGCCTTGAAAATATTTTTCTTCTCTTAAAAAAGAAAATATATCTATAGAGATTCTTTAATCTCCCAGTGGTCAAACTTGTAAACAACAGTGCTGTACAGACTGTATCCACAAATGGGCCAACTAAGGCAGTTGCCTCAGTAACCAGAAAAAATAAAGCTATTTCTTTATTTAACACCTTGTAACCGCTACATTAAAAATAATCCTGTATTCTAAAAATAATAGTCAAGTATGAAAGAGATAATTGTCCCTTTTCTGAGGCTGCATCAATAAGAATTTTTGTTTTGCTAAAAAGTATGTAGGCTTTTGTGGGTTAATACTGGGAAAGATTTAACCTGAGACTGTCATGCAGCTCAGGGTGTTCTATTGTTATGATACTCGAAGGAGAAAAAAAAAAAATTGGCCGCCTGTCATTGTTTACAGCAGTACTGAGTGTTAAAAGATTCGCAGGCCACTTCACATAAACTTCCATCCTGGCCAAAAGTCCTTGGGACAAACGGGCAGCTGGCACTGACACAATATTAAATTTTGCAAATCTCCCTCTCCCCTCAAGGCAATGTTGGAATAGTGGCTGTACTTTGGCTGAATCAACATCAACATTGTGTTGGGGGTGGGGAGGGGGAGGTGAACAGAATGACCATGTGTTTGGTAAAGAAACAAAGTGTTCCGAGACTTTTGACTCGGATTGTAGTTCCAAGTTATTTGCTAATATATTGCAGTGGTATACTTGTCATAACATCCAGCTACTTCATAGTCTCACACTACCCCCCCCCCCCCCTCCTCCCCTTTTCCTACACCCTTCATCAATTTTGATTCGTCAGTAAGTAACAATGAACAAATATTGCAAGATATTAAAATCAAATGCGTGTGGCTAAAAAATAGACAAGAAATATTTGCAGAATACTGATATTGCAAATGTAAATGTTATCAGAGAGAAAATGCGTGATCATAGCTAACAAACTTGCAAATAATTGCATTTACGCCACTTTTGACTTTGACCGACCACCTTTAAGACTTGAACGTGATAATCCGCTTTTTATTTGAATGAAAAATTTACTTAATCTTCTAATCCTCAAGAGATTTATTTAGCTTTTTTTAGTAATCTGTTTCGCAGACTTATGGAGTGTTGTACCGGAATACAGGAATTCAGTCGCGTAAAATAATTGCAAAGTAGTGTTTTCATTTGGATTTGCGTTCACAAAGGTATGGAAAAAGGTCAAACAAAATTTTAATTAATAAGCCTGAATGACCATTGCACATCGAGATCGATAGAAGCAAGAGCAGAACCTAGGAGGTAAACTTTTTTTCAACATGAGACTTTAGGTCCTTTTTTTTCAAGTTTAGACACTCGAAGATGTATTGGTTTCTGACGTTGCACTGGCAGATTACGCGCGCACGCAAAATTGAAGTTTGACAGCCTGAGGTATGGAAAGTGCCACAGCTATATTAACATACTTGACGTGTTGTCAAGGATTTCCAATTCGTCAGATCAAGGAAACAAACTGGGCTAAGGATAGATCGAGTTTCAGTGCTGAACTCCTAGGGCCATGCAGCCATTTTTTGACCAGTTTGGAAATAATTTCGATTCGTGGAATCGGTAGCGAGTGAAGCCGCTATTATAGTCCATTACACAAGTTAAAACGTTATTCGTACCAGTGTTTAGAGATTGAAGTGTTGCCTTAAAACGTACCTCGCTTCATCGACTTCCCGCAAGAGATCACACGGTTTGAAAGCAAAACATGGCCGCCCTGATGTATGACAATATCCAGACAATATCTGGACAATATCTGTAGTATCTGGATTCGTTGCTGCTACTAGATTGCACAATAAGCTTGAGAGGTAAGATAATTCTCGTATCATCGGTCCAATCATAGTTACTTTTGATGCGTTTGTCTTTGTGCTAATGCAGGTCTGACATGGATCATTTACGTACCCTTATTTGCACGCTTGCTGCTTACCAGTCGATAGCATTGAAAGATATTCTAGAAAATATCATCTTCCTGGTCGAGATATGGTTATACGATGATTCATGACTACCGATACATTGCAAGATCCTTTCTCTGTTTATTATTTCTCTGAAGTCGATGATAAAACTATAAACAGTTCATTAGCAAATTTCCTACTTTCACTGATGTAAACTACAGATGCCTGTGAACGCTTTTGTTACCATCTATATCTTA
Source organism: Platygyra sinensis (assembly GCA_019787425.1). Lineage (NCBI taxonomy): Eukaryota > Metazoa > Cnidaria > Anthozoa > Scleractinia > Merulinidae > Platygyra > Platygyra sinensis. The sequence continues at coordinate 66,861 of JAHPZR010013884.1, forward strand.
TTTTATATTTCACAGCTAAAATGGCGCACTGAAATCCTTTTAAATTAAAGGATGTCAGATATAAGAGAAACGGTGATCGTGAATATCTGAATTCATTACACCTCGCCGGCATGTAAAATTAAATTGCTCTCTCCCTTAGGTGTAGAACATCGTTCATCTATAAAAGTCTAAATTTGAATTCATGTCGTGGTTCTAATCATTCCATCGGGACTTAAGCCGAAAAAATATCATCGGTTAAGAATTTACCACTATTCTAAGATGGCTGACTGAACGATGAATCACGTCGCGTGGTGTCATTTTAAGCTTGCACCCTCCTTTTTTTTAAAATTTACGTTTAAATTGTTCCAGATTCGGTCTTGCTAGGCTGCGACTATTAACTTTCAATTATTGATACAGTAAAAACACATTTATTTTTGGGTACTAAAAGCTTACCGGCCTCTAAACTGGTGTGTAAACAAAACAACTTATAATATATTCTTGGTGAAATATAAATAGACATTTTAAAATAGCACAAAGCTAAACCGATCAAGTTCTCTTTGTATTCGCCTTTAACGAGCCGAAGAGTTTTCTGTTTTGTGCGGAACGTTCGTATTGTTGAGACCCGTGCCGTGATTGAGAACATCATTATTTCTCATTAGAGCACTTCGAGTTTAATTCATTATCCATTAACTTTTATTTGATATCCGTGGGAATGTTATTCTTTGAAAGTGCCGAACCTCAGAAATGCGTTTGTGCTCTTTGTTATGTGCGTCTTTTGTTTGAATTTAAATTTATGTCTTGTGTTTGCAAACATTATTGTTCTGTCTTCGGGGTTACGTTTCATTGTGGTATCTAATTATTATGCCTGTTAATTAAAATGTTATCATTTAAGCAATGTAATTAGCGGGTAAATTTTCCAAAAGAATATGTTCCAATTCGGGTATGGAGTTCGCGAGAGTAATAAAATAGATCACAAAGTTAAAACAATCGTTAAGGTAAATTCTCCCAACTAAACTACAAGAAATATACCGAAAACTGTAAGGAGAATTTGAAGTTGGAAACTAGGACTTTGCTGAGCGTTCAGGTATTGCTAAGAGCGCGATGATTCTTCTACTTATATCCGGTGAACTGTGCTGCATTCAGTCTTGAGAAAACAAATCTATTTTAAGCTGCCTCTCCGAGAACGTGCCTCTCTCCTTGTCAAAAATCCAACAAATGTACCGCAGAAGCATGTTTGTTTCTCTCGTTTTGTCTTCGGACGTTTTCGCGGTAAACCTTGTAAACAGAACTGGATATTTGTTCATGTTTCTCGCTTTCGTGAAGTTGAGTTCTAAACGATACATCTCATACTGATAGGCACTTTTATACTTGGACGAATTTAGTAAAAGGGCCAGTCTTCACCAAAACAGTCACCGAACTCACGATTATCACTAAAGAAGTGATAATTAATTCTAGAGACGAAGTTTACATTTTTTTGCTCAGTGATTTAACGAGTTAAAAGGCGTCGTGTTTTGACTTTGGTTGTCAATCGTTTGTTGATATGCCACTGGAGTTTTCTTGTTGTTTAATGGGCTGTCGTTTCATTTTAATAGCTTCAAGTTGGCCTTTAATTACTCTGCCATTCGAGAAATCTTTCCAATATAGTGTGTCAAAAATATACTTCCAAATAGCCGGCGCGTTAATTAGTGGTTTTCTCTCTGTGGGGTGAGAATTGAAGTAAAAATACAACAAGTGTGTGAATCGGAGAGTGCGCGGACATAAATTGATTAACATGCATTTTCTGAGAACATTTGCTATGTGGAAATATTTGTGGGTTGCTCCTTATCTGTACCTCGGTCACCGTTTAAGAGCATTTCAAGGAATGAAACTCGCTCGCGTCATAGTTTACGCAAATATAGGTTAGTTGATGCAGAAATGCCAAACATACACGCACACCACCGATGCAATATCAGGCTCAATTCGAGCAGACCAATATTAGCCGGTAACTACAAGTCCCTTCTGTTTTGGCGCACGTACCCACTTCAAATTCTATTTTCTTACTTCCGTTTTACGTGGCAGATGGATGTACCAGAAGCCTTCGCGGAAGCGCTGTGGGATCACGTGACCATGGACCCAGAGGAGCTGAGTTTTCAAGCGGGTGACATCATCACTGTGCTGACTATGACGTCATGTGATTGGTGGTTCGGCCAGGTTGGAGATCAGGTCGGATGGTTTCCTGCGCCGTTTGTTCGGGTGAGTAGATAGACCGATTGGCATGATTTTTTTTTCTGGAATGGCGCGTCACGCTAACAGGTCACAGTAAGAGAAGAACACTCAACTCTGCAAGCCTTGTAAATGTTCAAGTAATTCAAGTTCACGGATTGCGTGACGAAAGTCGTCGTGTCACGTCAACTTGCCAAGGCTGGGATATGTCGTCGCGTAATCCCGCCAGAAGCTTTAATGGATTGTAGTTCGAATCTTTCCACTTTCTACTCTTTAGGTTCGTGTGTCACAGACGTTGGCCGCTGATGAAACCAAACTTGCTGTTTCTGTGCGGACAAGAAAAGGAACTAATGAGGGATTCCTGTCTGACGACGTCATCAGATCACGTGTTGTGCTAGAGATCCTCAGCACCGAGAGAGATTACGTCAAGAACCTGGAACACGTGGTTGAGGTGAGATGAAGAGAGTCCTTCAATAGCGAAGCGCGCGAGTGACGTCATGACTCAGACAAGACTCAGACAAACAAACTGGAATGGTGGATGATTTTGAAGATTTCTTTAAGAGCAATAGCCGGTGTTCCTAAAACACTTGTGAAACAAAAATTTCGCTTATACTCCCTTTATTTCCCTCAGAACAAGCTTATGTCGACTGAGTCTCGCGGGGAATTCAGTGATTTGCATTCTATTTTTAGACTTCGCGCGCTTCGCTATTGTGTAGTGACTTCTCTCTATCATAGGCTGGTAAAGCGTACATACATGTAATCGATCAGCTGTTCGTGGAGCGATTGGGAGTAAAAGACTGAAGAAGCAACTTTTCAGAGTCAAAAATGCTCGGCCGGGATCCTTATGTGTTACTTACTCAAGGGAGAACCCGCGACTAACAATTCTTAGACGCATCTCCAAAGGGAGGGATTGAGGAATTCAACACACGAAAGGAAACAAGTAATTATTTAGGGAGATATCTCGACCTAGTTATTAAGTTTTTCCTATTCTTCTGACAGGGTTATCTGAAACAAGCGCGCAAAAGAACAGACATGTTTTCGGAGGAGCAGATTACGAAGATATTCTCGAACATCGAGCAGATTTATCTGTTTCACCAGGAAATCTTGAGGCAGCTCGAGGAGTGTTTCGTGGATGACGACCCGTACGCGTCTGAGATTGGCGCCGTGTTTCTTAATAGCGTAAGTTTTATTGCGATCATGATATTGGGTGGGGGATGGGAAAGGGGTAGAGGAAATCCGTATGTCAAGGGTGCGAGACGTTTACGGGAGGCTGGTAAAGAGAGACTAGAGTTTGGATTTTGCAAAGGGGCGGAAATTTCTCATCACTACGACGTATTTTGCGAGTCTCGGGGACCACTAAGGGTTGAACGGGAACCTAGGAGAAATTACTCGAGTAGCGGAAAGTTTAGATCGTGTTGCCACCAGCCGTCCAGCCCGCCCATAAACCTCCCCATGGCTCCACTGTACCATAAACTAGTAGTTTTTGAAGCTAATTATGGTCTCTGTTACGCGTTACAGAAACAAGGCTTCGACATTTACTCCGAGTATTGCAACAACCATCCGCATGCAATGGCTGAGCTTAAAACCCTGTGTGAAAGCAACAAGTACAAGCAGTTTTTTGAGGTATGGCACTCTTTTGTCTTAAAAATCATCAAACTGGAATTGTCTAGTTGTAATGGCGTTGTGCGTCTCGCGAGATCTTTAAACTCAACGCGGTCTCAACAGTTAAAAGCTCGCTTGCTTAAGCGTTTGAGTTTACAAGCTTGTCTTTTTTGCTTACAAAGGATATAAACAATACAGTTGACTATCTACTAACGGCCACTTCTGTATAACAATCATACTTTCACTCTAAGTTTATTTTAACCTCTCTACAACGCCTTCCTCTCCACAACGGCTATAAAACTCGTCTCAATTGCCTCAGTAGCGTCTTAACAACGGGCAGTTCATTAACGATTGACGAACGCTGCATAGAAAACTGCGTTTTTCTCTTGTGAAAGGTGACAAAAATAGATCTATTCCGCGCGTTGTTGGTGTCTGTTTCTGTTTGGTTTGTGTTATCGATATACTTTGATTGCGTTACGTATTTACCTGTTGCAATCAGCAATTACTTTAAATATAAAAATGTTGCACCCCCGAAAATAGTTATACTGTTGTCATATTGCACTCCTGCTTCCCGATAACACCCACTGTCCTGTGTCCGCTGGGTGGCCGTAGTGTAGAGATTCGATCGTAGTCTAGAATGAGTTTAAGGTATGTTTGGATGAGCATCAATAAAGTATGTGAGCTTAAAAAAATATTCTCTGCTATTTTTATAGGCGTGTCGTCTTCTTCGGGACATGATTAGCATATCATTGGATGGATTCTTGCTGACACCGGTACAGAAGATCTGTAAATATCCCTTGCAGTTAGCGGTAAGTCTCGTCACCGTTGTCTGTTCTCAATGCTTTTCAATCTCTTTCTTTTGCACATTTTAATCTTGCCGTATAAAACATGATATAAACTCGTTTTAAGAGGGTCTGCTACCCAATTGGTAGCGTGTGAAATGCCCAGACTTCGATCTCCGGGATTCGAGATTATTCCAATTGTGTCTTGGGTAAGACACTTTAATACTTCTATTTACGCCGGGGAATTAATGGATAGCGTAACGACTGGGACTACCCGATGCTTGACAGGGGAAAGGTTGGGTAAACCTCGATGGAATTGCATACCATCCAGAATAGGTCTGAAACTGGAGTTGTCACTAACTCGATTAACTGCTCCTAGACATGGGAATAAAGCTTAATCAATATTATTGTTACCTTTTGTGTGGCTGAAGGACTTTACAGCGTACATGATTAATTTGTTTTCAACGTGGATTTTGTGGGATTTTAAGTTCATTTTCCCTTTTATTTCTGTCCAGGAGCTGAAGAAGCATACGAGCCCTGCTCACAAAGATTTCCAGACGGTCAAGCAAGCACTAGAAACCATGAAAGACGTGGCTTCGTTAATTAACGAACGCAAAAGAAAAGTTGAAAGCATCAACAAGATCGCCAAGTGGCAAAGTACGATCGAGGGGTGGGAGGTGAGTTGAAATCACTCATTAAGGAGGGTGGGGTGGGACGTAGGGAAACAGACCTATTAAGGGAGGGGAGTCGAGTTGAACCACTGGAGATTGCTGCTTTTGGAATTCTGTTATATTTACAAGTAACGTGTTCTTTTTTACTCCATGAAGGGAGAGGACGTGTTAGAGAGAAGTTCGGAGCTTATTCACTCAGGAGATGTGATCAAGACATCAAATGGAAGCTCGCAAGATCGCGTCATGTTTTTATTCGATCATCAACTTGTGTATTGTAAAAAGGTAAGGGAACTTCAAGATAACAGTGCAGGTAGTTCGAATAGACGTCGAAAAAGAGTAGTGATGGTTAACGTGAAAGAGAAGATTGATACCGAAGCACACTGAGTAAGAATTTGTAGGCAATTAAACCCCGAGCTTGCAAGCGGACATCTACGACTTTCTTTCCTAAGATAGCCGGATCAACATCAGTATCTGGGCAACTGCGCACCTACCCCTCCCCTAACCCAACATGTTATAATAAGTAAATAAGTTGGTGTTACTGTTGGGTTAGGGGAGAGGTAGGTGCGCAGTTGCCCAGATACTGATATTGATCCAGATAGCCTGCGTAGCAGCCGTTTCCTTCCCTTTTCCAGGCGGAGATCGAACAACCGAGCGAAAAAGTGGGCGAGCGAAGGAGCACACCTACTACTTATTTTGCGCACTCCTTCCCAGTTTCGTTACCTTTTAATTGTTGTGTAACGCCTGCTACGCGGGCTATTCCTAAGAAGTTTACATTCCGTAGCTAAGCCTAATAAAGAGGTGTCATCTTCACGATGGAGCAGATTGTAATTGATTCTAGTGCAACCAAAACCTAAGTCAGACACTCTGGCCAAACGCAAAGAACACAGACAATACAGTGAACCAGTCAAACCTCGGATTAATTTTCATGTAGCTGACGCAAAACGCGGGAAAACGGGTGATGAAGAATGCAAGTGATGGTATGAAAGATCATATCTTTGAACTCAGCTCCCAGTTGGCTAGATAGCTCAGTCGTTAGAGCACTGCACTGGTATCGCGGCGATCATAAGCTGGTTGGAATCCCGTTCAGGCCTGAATTTTTTTTCAGGCTTTAGTTTCACAACTGCTCAAGTTGTGCATAACTGCGATGATCAATCATGTCTTCACACTTTGTAATTGGTAAAAAAGGATGATATATTCGTAACACACATAAAACCAGCCAAATGCAAAACAAAAAAACCTTCGCTCTCGTTCATCCTAGAAAATTGTTTATGTGTTTTTAATTTTTGTTGAGATCAGATATTGAAATATGATCTAGTTGTGATCACGGAAGGCGCGCAATTCAACGGTGTTCTAAGACCTTTTTTTGTTTTTGCATTAGGACATCTTAAAGAAGAACGGCCTGACATACAAAGGAAGAATAGACATGGATGATTGCACAGTGATTTGGCTGAGAGACGGAGAGGGTAAGTCCAGGTGTTTTCTAATCCTACTTCACATTAGTGTAATGCAGACATGCTTGTGGCGCAATCGTACCTTCAACAGATTTTGTGACAGATTTAAAAAGCGTCTGCGTTAGAGGGTAAGACACATAATGACCGCTAGTCTTTCAATCTTCTTCCCAAAGGCCGCGATCCCTTTAATCAGCACCAAGAAATCGAGACATCTAGGGGAAATTTAAATTTGGGCAGCGCTAGCCACAGGGGTTACCCTCTCTACGCTCTTTGTTCATAAATCACCTTAATCTCCGGCGCGCAATAATCAGACAAGGATTTCTGGTTCCGGTTTACAGGTTTTTTTCTTCCTACGCGTCAAGTGTTTGGTCACTACAGACCGAAAATGCGCAACTATAGAAATGAGATTGCAACTGATTCCAAAGAGAGCTTTTCTAACGTTTTGTTTTTCTATTGAAGAAACCCTCGATAGATCACCCCTTAATAACGCGTGGAAAATCTACAACTTCAAGAAAGAGAAGTGGTACATATTCTTCACCAAGAAAGCGGCTCATAAAGAAAAGTGGATGAAGGCGTTTAAGGACGAGAGGCGGAGAGTCAAAGAAGATGCAAAAACAGGTAAGTCTCTCGAGGTGACAGTGGAATCTTGGACCTGACGTGTTGCTGAACAATTTCATTCAAACGTTACGTCAAAGGAAAGACCAAGTCACGAGATTGTAGTGTGGATTTAATATTTAGGGTGAAGCAACGTGTTAGTCTAAGTATAGGATTTAAGGTTAACTGACAATTAATGTGCGTTAGGGTTTGGTTTAGGGGTAGGGTTAGCGGTAAAAAATCAAATATTGTAAGGGTCAGCCTTTTTCGTTTTCCGTGATATACTGTCCCACTAACGTCTATGAATTCTATTTCTTATATCATTGCAAAAATTGGTTATATTTTCACTCATACCCTGTTACGGAGGTGCTTGTCACGGTATTGTGAAGTCGCAAATTGTGTTTGCATTATTTGGAAGACGCACGAAAGAGCCGCGTTAATGGCTCTACTTACTCTAAGTTCAAGTTAAACTTAATTTATACCCGTAAGCTAATCGTATCGTATCTGTGTTTCAGGTCTCATTATATCACAAAACACAAGAAAAGCCGCCATGAGAGCAGCAAAAGCATCCGTCAAACACAAGAAGGTCAACGGTGAGCCAGTTGAATTTTACTCTGTTGCTACTCACTTTATTGTTACAGATTCGAACAAGGACCCGTTGCGAAGAAATCCTGTGTCTGAGATTTCGCTGCACCCACGATCTTCATCACTGAGGATGCTAAGCAACTTGGAGTATCCAGTTTTTTTTTCGCCGTACTCGTAAGCGATCGAGTTCAATGTTTTATGACTGACGACGACTTCTTTTTACTACATACACCTACAGTGACGGTTTTAAACATCACGTTTATTTAGCGTGCGTTGCAGGCGTAAACGAGGAAGGAGTAGGTAAAAATAAATCAATTGTTCTTCACCAGAAAATGTATCAGTCTTTTCTACTCGTGGAGGCGTGGCGGCCTCGTGGTTAGTGTGCTCGTCTCCAGATCTCGAGTAGTCCGGGTTTGAGCCCTGGCCGGTAACATTGTGTTTGTTTTTGGGCAAGACATTTTACTCCCACAGCGCTTCTCCCCACCCAGGTGTTTAAATGGGTACCGACGAATTTAATGCTGGGGGTAACCCTGCGATGGACTAGCGTCCCATCCAGGGGAGAGTAGAAATACTCCCAGTTGCGTTATGCTTCTGAAACTGGAGACAAGCGCAGGCCTGGTGAGTCGCTTGGCTTAATGCAGACTTAATCAGAGTACCTTTACAACAACAACAACAACAACAACAAGTTTATTTGTACTCAGCTCATAAAGAAAGTTAAGAACAGAAATGTACTCGCAGTCTATGGTTTCTTGAGTCGTTTTGTTTTCTTTTTATTAGGAAAGAAAGAGAAGCCATTGCAGAAAACTCAGTCTACCAAAGAAATCAAGGCACCTCCTTCGCCCACCTTACATCTGCCAGATCCAGTGTCAAGCGCCGACCTGAAGGAACAAGACGAAGAAGACAAAGAGTTCAACAGATCGTCTGTCATTAGAAGAAGCTTTGGTTTACGAGGCTCAAAAAAGGGAAGCAAAGAAAAACGTGCCAGCTCGGTATTTTAACAGAGATAGATCCATGGTCTCGTCCCAGACTTTTCTTTGTCAATATTTCTGAGATGGCCTGGGAAAAAGATCTCCACGACATAAGTCGAAACCCTACTCACTCCTAGAAGACTTGGAGGCGAGACTGCAGTCAGCTTTTCCGGTCGGGATCAGAGCGCGTGCTTTTGCTAAGCAGCAAGCCGTGAGCCCGTAAACTTGTGGCAACATGCAGTTGTTACACTTTTTGTTGTGCCTGCGTTGAGTTATGACGTGACTCAACAAAGATTTGTCAAAATGCGACGACTTGTTTCGACTGACTTAGCTGTTTTAATACCTTTGTATTTATGAAGAGGGTTTAAGAGGAAGATCAGAGAAACTAATATTCTTTCGGTGACACCCACCTTACACCGCTTAATTCAAGTCGCCATGGCTAATTATTGGGAGGAACTTTTTGGACATCCGTTGTCTCGTCAGTAAACGTTCGGGAACCACAACCTGCTTCTTGATGCGATCCAGAAGATTAGCACACTTGAAAATTAAACTTAAGTACTCAGAGGGGTTTTCTAACAAATAACCTTCATTATATAAAACTCAAACAGTAGAATTTTTTTTTATATATATCAGTTTTATGCACTGTGGTAAGGTTCGAGTTTACATTGCAGCACTAGAATATAACAAAACAGAAATTATATTGTAGCTTGTGCTATCAACTCAAAATGGAAATAATATAACCCACGCGAAAAGGAAAAAAAATATCTTTTTCTTATATGCCAAGATTCACGGAATATTTTTATACGAGTAGTTTTTTTTATTTGTGTTCCGGTAAATGTTTTATTGAAAACTTACTATTTAGTTGAATGCAAAACACATTTGGACTTACTTATCCGCCTTTTCTCTACAGATACATACTCTTTTCCGGCACCAGTTCTGAATTAATCAGATTCTTTCTGTTGTTAACAGAATCTATTCATATAAAGACCTTTAGTCTTTTACAATAACGTAATGGTGAAACTGGTTTTCACCGCGTTACATACAAGAGTGAGATTTGTATCTGTTATAGGTTTTATTATTATTATTTGCTCCCCGTAGTAGGATATTTTTCGCTATAATATTGTACAGATATTGATGTTAGCTTGAATTTTTTATATTTTATGGCGAAATGATAAACGAAGGCTCTTTTTATTCAACGCAGCCGAATTTAACTTCACCTCAAGGCCCCATCTCTCTTGAAAAAAATGTGGACGAGGTTCTAGAGGTTGAAGCAGTGCAACACGTTTCAGAAATAAATTACTGTGTCTGAAATACATTTGAGCTACAGTTGACAGCTGAATTGTTACTAATTAAAATTGTGATGCCTAATTACAGTGTATAAAGGAATATGTATGTTCTTAGCTGGAAAAGAAAATATGTAAAGAAATGAGATCATGTATAAAATTAGAGAGACATTTTTGGAGATATTTTAAATGGCGTACTGTTCATTCTGAACGGGATGGTATAGTGTGTGTTTATTAAGAACGTATTAAAATTTTATTAAAGTTCGTCTGTGTACTTCGCTTTTTTTTTCTTGCATATTTGGTGAGATTACAGGCAAGGAAGTGCATGTGAAGCTATCATGGGCAGCCCAAACGTAACTGTAACGGTGTTTCGTTACACCATGAATCGGCAATATGATCAGTTGCAACTATTAATTGAGGGGGAAAAAAACGCTTGGATAATTAGGCTCATAATTAGTCTCTGCAGACTAATTATCGATACCTTTAGCGTCGGTCTAGATGGGTTGACGTAAGCCGCTTCACTGTAATTACGTCATGGCCTCAAGAGTCAGATATTCCAGTCTTTCCGCCACTCGGTCAATACTCGACACACAATGGACTGTTCCAGGTGCGGTTGACACAGCGGCTTTCTCCCAAAATTTATTGTTAATCATCGAACTTCGCATTATTATTTTTCGTATTTCGTGACGGTATTCGATAATAAGACTTCTCAGTCCTAGGTGAAGAATCTGGAGATGAAGGTGAATCCGTCGGCAAAAGTATTAGTCGAGGAAAGAGAGAATGTCCAAGGGCAAATATTCGAGCATATTTTCATGCTAAATCGAGGAATCGTATTAATAATCCTTCAAACCTATTTAGCAATATTCGCCGTTGTCAAAACCAGAGAAATTCTCCAGTTTTAGCTGGGGTATACTGTATTTTAGCGAAGGACTACAAATTGAAATCCAAGCTTTTGAAGCCTCCGTTAAAGTAATAAAGTGCAGTGTGCCTCGACAACTTTCAACTCAGCTTTTATCTCGACTAATCAACCAACTGCAGTAAGTCGAAGCTCTCGAGATCAGTATATTTTAGCGACGTTAAGTCCACACACGGAACCAAGCCAAGTAGACGCTCTTCTCCGTAGTTTCAACAGCATGAAGCGACTAGAGATATTGCTATGGCCCCCACAATAACTCCCATCCCCCCCTTCCCCCCTCCGATGAACTGCAAATTTATTGCATGGTTACCTTAGCATTAAATTCACCAGGAACCATGCATTTATGCACCTGGGAGGAGAGTAGCACTCTGCAGAGTGTTTCATTTTGGCTAGCCTGCGAAAACAGCCGTCCTTCTTCGCTCCCGCCGGCCCGAGTACATTTTGGCCAGTTTAGAATATTTTTTGTATACAGCTGACTGAACTGACGATGAATGATGCGGCGATGTTTCATGTTTTGTCAAACACATCGTGTAGTTTTTGAAAGCGTTATTATGCTTTGTACTACGATACTACGAAGCCGTGGTAACTGTATCTTTACTATACCTTTATTCCTTCACTTGCCTGCACAGGCTAGTTCAAAGCCTACAGAGCAGGCGTAAGTTTTTGTGTATTTCATGGGAACAGAGGCGAAAGCGAGGCGAGCGCGAGCTGCGTGCGAGGGGAGGATCGCTAAAAAAGCGCTCCTCCCATCGTATGCAACTCGCGCTTCGCGCTCGCCTCGCTTTCGCCTCTGTTCGCCAGGCCCTCGCCAGGCTAGTTCCAGGCTCGAGGCATTCTCGTCCTCAGAGGCCGCGATCCTTTTGGTCAGTTACGGGGATCGTAACTGACCAAAAGGATCGCGGCCTCTGGGGACGAGAATGGGCTCGAGGTCGAAAGAAACGAGACTGACTGGAACCAGTAACACCAAAACGAGACAAGCAGGGCGAAGACTGGGATGGAAGAACATTGTGAGCAAAATGGCGGCAGAGGAGAAAGAAGAAGAAGAAGATGGAAAATCTAAACAACAACAACCTGTAAAGCTCAGGTATGGTAGTTTTAGCTTTTTCTGATACTACAAGCTATCGTGAAGTTTGTCCTTAGGCTCCTATTGGTTTCGTTTTCTGGGAGTTTGTAGCTTCATTTGGCTTCATTTTGCGAAGCGACACTCACCATGCAGTGCATTGCCAGTCTTAAGAACTGTTAGTGTCGGTCGCAAACAATGTTTGTACAAACATGATAGATGGTTTGCATAACTCAAAGTATTCGAAATAGTAAAACTTATTACGTAGGGTAGTTTGAATGAGTCCCTGTCATGACAGAATTGCGATACATGTATATAAATTCTGGCCCACTGATAGGGTGCGGAAAATTGTGCGGGATTTTGGAGGCAATTTGTGCATTGATGGAAATTTAGCCAAGTTTATTTTACTGATAGTCTAAATGGGTGATTCTAAGTTATATCCATACCAATATCATGGGTGGCTTTTTTAAGAATTCCGAGGGTAAGGGGGTTTTCTTTGAACTGGAAATTATCAAGCTTAAACTCTTAAAACTCGATTTCTTAATTTTGGAACACATTTCTTAATACAATTCCGGTAGTAAAGACCTCAGTTTTTAAATTAAGACCTTGATTCTCAATTTAAGAATACAACTACTTAATTTAAGAATACAACTACTTAATAAAGGATACTAGTTTCTAATTTTAAAATCCGAATTTTAGAGTGTAATTGAGTAACCTTTCTAGCACAGAAGTCACATGGATTGATAACATATCTGGGAAAATTCAGTTCATGTGGATTTGATTTAAGGTGGCCAAACACAGTATAAATATAAACAGGCCTTTAAAATCGGTTTTCTTTATTTGCAAAAAATCTGGTCATTAGATTTTCTTTACAATTTGCATGTAACAAGCATGTGACAATGCTCACAAGTTAACACTATTTTAATAACAATTTAACAGAGGGCTCTCTAATTATCCCTTGATGAACATTCACTAGAATACCTAAAATTTCCTTTGTTGAAGTTCAATTTTTTTTTTCAACACTCCAGTTACTCATTTCTTAAAGTCCTTTCATGCCAAATTTTGTGAAATTCTAATGAGTGCCTCTCAGTTGGAAATTTCTGACACACTACGGATATACTGCTTTTCACTGGGTTATTTCATTTTCAAAGAAAAATCTGGGAATTTCTGGGTTCTTTGCATCAATAACTTTTCTAACATACCCTTGTGCTAAAAGACTTAGAAGACTATTGATGCACTGTGTTCAGTTTTGAAGAAAAATAGCACAGAAAGTATGGGCATTTAGCGAATAAAATGATCACTGAATTGAAAGCATGTTTGTGTTTAATATGTGTTTGCAATACTTGTACGGTCGCTGAATCACATCAGCAAGAGCGTGTGCAAAAACTGTGTTTGGTCACCTTAAGTGATCTTTGAAATATTTCAGCCACAAGCAATTTAGAAGGCTTCTGAAGAAGGAAAGGCGACGCCAAAAGAGACAGGAAGCAGCTAAAAAGAGAGAACAGAAAGAGCTTGAAGGTAAAGACAACATACTGGTACAATGTATATAAATTGTCCTGTGGTGTCCGATGGAAGAGGAGATTGTAGTGGCCTCATGGTTAGTGTGCTCGCCTCTGGAGCGAGCGGTCCGGGTTCGAGCCCTGGGTGGGGACATTGTGTTGTGTTCTTGGGCAAGACACTTTACTCTCACAGTGCCTCTCTCCACCCAGGTGTATACATGTAAATGGGTACTGGCGAATTGTTGGGGAAACCTAACAAAATTGCGGGGGAGTGACCTGCAGTGGACTAGCATCCCATCCAGGGGAAGTAGAAATACTTCTAGCCGCTTCATGTTTTAGAAACTGGGATAAGCTCTGGCAACTATGAGCCAGCCTTGGCTCCAAGGCTTCACTTGTCCAATGAAAGCCAATAGAATGTACATTTAACAATGTAATATTTATAATTTAGAAAACAGTCCTAGGATAAATATGCATGTTGATTGCTTAAAAAGCGGGTTTCTGTAACTCGATGGAGACACAGAACTAGCACAAGCTGTTGACATAATATGGCACAAGCAGAGAGAATTTACATTTTAATAATCAGAGTTAACAAGTTGTTGTTGTTTTTTTTTTGTTGTTTTTGTTTTTTGTTTTTTGTTTTTTTGTCGTGGTGTTTTGTTCAAGAAATAGAAAGCATGTTTTCTGTGGGCAAAAGTGTGCAATGCATTTCAAACAGGTGCAAAGATTTATTTTAAAGTTACAGTATACCTTCAGGGATGCCTCGCATCCAAGCAATGGAGCATGTCCTGTTTAAACTGTAGATACCTAAACCTTTATATCAAATTAAAGCTTACAGAGCTGGCTCTTCAAGTATATCGATAATGAATTGTCAAATTTTTCATGGCTTTTAAATGCAAGCGTCCGAATCACCTTTTCAAAGCTTCAAGTCAAAGCAAATTTTGTCTTTTGCTGATTTAATTTGTGCCACAGTTTCTGGGCCCAAATGCGCTAAAAAAGTGTCTGCGTTTGGCTATACTCAGTTGCAGTGAAAAGTTATGGAATGTTTTCGAAATAGTATTAGAAAAATGTGAAGTGTTTGTAAAAAAATCGCTCTCATTGAAAAAAATATTTCAAAAGAAAAAATTTGCAGACACATTTTTGTTGTTTGTGTTAATCTACCCACTGTCAAAATTTAGGGGCAATCGGACAAATTCCCTACAAGTTTTATCTCTTTACAGTGTCTGCGCTTCAAGTGATTCGAGAAAACAGCGGTAAATGTGTCAATCACACGGGTAATTTTTACTTTTGGCCAGAACTTACATGTAAAACCGCCATTTCTCTGCCAATATTTAATCTTCTTCAATGCTTTCTTTTTTACAGTAGAGATTTCATTTGGACCATTACTTAAACCAAAAAATCGAAGTTTGAAGAAAATTGCTGATCTGAAGGTATACCGTAACTGTAAAACCCAAAGCGAAAAATATTTTGGGGTTACATGCGTAGGTGCACTTTAAATTCCCCATTGAAACATACATGTACAGGTTCATTTGTTATACCTCTGTGTTATGCTCTATTATGACATTGGATTTATTTGATATGAAAAAAATAAACTTTAAGTTTACTTTGTCCAACTTGTTGTACTAGTTTGTTTTGTGTGTGTGTTGTTTTACTATTACAGAAAAGTGGAGAATCAAAAATGATCCTATATTGAGGTGAGTGTAAAATTTGAGCTGCATAGGTGATCATTACTTTTACTGTGAAAACTACGCATATTGTGTTGTCCAAATGATTCATTTTGCTATCCTCTCATAGGTCAGAACACAGGTTTTTTTTAATGTATTTCTAGCAATTTTTGAGCTACTGTAGCAGTTGTTACATGTACACACATAGTGTCTTAATTTATTGTGATATGATTTACTGGCATTGTAATATAGTAAGTCTGTTTTCTGACTGAAAGTTGTCATCTGAGGACTCTGCAGAGAGTGGCTCTTAATCTACACCTGGCAACCATCTAGACAATTCTACATAGGAATTGCAAGACATTTTTGAATAAGTTCTCAAGAAAAACAGCAATGACAACAGCAACAAAGCGAGTATAGGTCCTGAGTTGAGTTATTTGAAGTCACATCCAGAGTTGGGTGTGAAGCAGGTGGGCTCATCTGCATTTAATTTGAGGCACTGGAAGCTGAAAATTTGAGGTTTTCACAGCTCAAATTTTAATTAAGGAGTCCTTTTTGATTCTTTTCATTCGGCATCAAGTACTTTATAGACCCTTTTTATAAGATAGTCTTCCTTAAAGTGTAAATTATTCTGTAAAGAAAACTTCTTACAAGTGGTCTTTTCCGAATCTCCCTTCAGTAACTACTGTTATTCTGGTCTTATTCTCATTCCTACTCTCTACCTTATTGTGGTCTCTCGAATGGCTGTTGTGGAGAGGGTCAATCAACTGTGTTCTTTTTGTTTAGGGCCAAGTTAGAAGCCAGGGAAAGAGCAGAAAAGAAGTTATTACTGGAAGAGGAGGAAGAGAGGTATGTAAATGATTATTGAACTTCTCTGGAAGATTCTGGCATGATCCTGAATTATTTTTTGTGCAATGTGCAATGTTTTGCTGGGTTTGTTGCTGCATCTTTGGTTTATAATAGGCTATTAAAATCTCACAAGAAGTTCAAGCAGTGTCTCGTCTCATGATAAGACAGTCTTGTCTCATGATAACTTAAGATAGTCTCATCTCTTGACATGAGAGTCTTGTCTTGTGAGACAAGATTCTCATTTTACGAGAGATTGGTAACTTATACTTTTGAGAAATTCTGTTATCTCTATTTGATCATCGGACTCGCAAAACTAACATTTAAAAGGAATTTATAGCAATCAGTAAGGAGAATGAACATTTTGGTCAGCTTTGGACCAAAAGGAGTTATGGTAAGCATGCTGACTGATAGTCTTCTTGCTTAGGAAAGTCCAACATCGCTTGTGGCTGGAAAGGGAAGCTATTGCCCAGGAGAGGTTTCGAAAGAAAAAGGAAGATGAAGAAAGAAAATTAAGAGAAAAGCTAGAACAAGAGGTGATTATGTGCAACTAATGCATAGAAAGAAAGTGTTATTCATAGTGTTTTGGTGGTTACAATTTGTGTAATGAGGCAGAAGAAGTGTAGACTACTACTACACTACATTGTGCAAATAAAAGACTTCTTAATGACAAAATGTACTGTAAAAGACTTTTAAGAGAAAGGCCAAGCCAGGATTTACATGTATCAATTGTTAGTCATGCAAATAATTTTCCATTTGTTTTGCTTTTTTCACTGATCAGTTTTGAACTGAAACAGTGTAAGCATTTTAAACTTACCTTTACATACTCTTCACCCAGTTATACAAATGGGTACCGGCGAATTAAATGCTGGGGGTAACCCTGCGATGGACAAGCATCCCATCCTGTACTCCTAGTCGCTTCATGCTACAGAAACCAGGATAAGCTCCGGCCTAATGGGCCACTAGGCTCGTATGCAGACTTAACCTTTACCTTACCTTACATACTGTAACCTTTATAATATTAAATTATGTTGTAGGAACGAATTAAGAAAGAATGGGAGGAGGAACAGAGGAAAGAGAAAGAAAGAGAAGAAAGAAAACAAAAGGCAATCAAAGAGAAAGAGGTGATATCACTGTTGATGGATATGGGTATTCACTGAAAATGGCAGTATCCCAACTCATTTTCATATTATACAAGATTAATTACAGTGTATATTAAATTAAATAAATGTGAAACACTTAAGTAAATTGAGTTATTATTAATAAGTATGTATGTTACTTATCATGGCGGTTTTGTACACAACCTATTAAAGCAGTTGTAGAAACCCAGACGTACATGTACAGTTGTAACCAAAGATGACATCAATAATGTCAAGAAAATTGATGAGTAATCAATGGGTAATGAATGAGTACATGTAATCAAAGGATAATCAATGGTTCATGAGCTCATTGTCATAGATATTGTTGATGATCAATGAGTGAGACTGATCAACTGATTTTTGTTTGATTACTTACATCTTATTGATGCCATTACAAGTTTAGAGTGTACAGTATGGGGCCCAGTTCTCGGCCACAAAAAACGTTAACTTGTATTTCTTACCTTGTAATTGCCGTAAGGCATAGATATTTTACACACAACTAGGTTCAGCATTCAGTTTATATATGTAATGCTATCGACCGCTCAACGCTGTTCTCTCCTGAGTAATAACGAAAATGAAGGCTTCGTTCTTAGGCCCAGTTATCGGCCAGCTGGCCCAGTTTTCGGCCACAAAAGAATGCGCCCGATTCATCAGAATAAACAACGGTTTATTACCATTTTTTTGTTGTTAAATCACTTAAGGCTTGTGTTTTGATATTTCGATCACAAATTACTCTTAAGGAGCTTTGTTTCATATTAGAAAGAGAAGTTTTTTTGCACACCTAGTTTTTGTCTTCAAGTGCAGTCAAGCGAGACGAGGTGTTGACGGCGAGCAGGGTGGCCGGGAATAGGCGAACACGCAAAAGAAGTAAGGAAATATTGCGAAGTGAATTTAGGTTAAATAATACAACAGGCCAGCAAAAGTTTATATTCAACAGATAGCTCTATCACTCTACGTTCTTTATGCCAAGAATTGGCTCATTTGAGCCTTCTATACTGATGAATTATAAACTTGAATTAAACTATGTAATTCAAGAAGCCGTAAACAAACACGTTTTCGAGGAAAGCAAATTCACCTACCGTCGCGTCACCTCGACGTGCTCACAATGTATAGTAGCTGTAAACTCAAAACTCGGGAGGACGAAAGACAAAGAATCAAGCTACCTTTGGAAGCAATTGCTTTTTATTCAGATTCATTTGTGGCGCGAAAAATAAACGTTGAACAAAAAGTGGCCGAGAACTGGGACTGGCCGAGAACTGGGCCCCATACTGTACACTTGATAAAAAAAACCAACAAACTAACAAAACCTGGCAATAAAAATCAGGGTTTACTTATTGCACTGCCTAAGTTATGTTGCCACTAACAATTTCTCCCACAGCACTTCAAAATATCTTAGAGGGGTTTGCTTCAAGTATTCAATTACATGTCTTTACCATGTGCAGGCCTACATGTATTATCATATGAACTCCAGTATGACAAGCTCTCATTTAGCCCACTTAGCACTGCATGATTAACTATGCACATGTGTGTACAGTAAATACTGTAGCAAGCCAGAGGAGTTTGCAGCACAAATCTGACATACATGTGACTGGTTCCATGTCATTAGTACAGTGTAAGAGTGCCATGGAATTAGCATGGTAGAAAAATCACCAGGCCCAGGTTGTTCAAAAGGTGGATAATGCTATCCACCAGATGAATCACTATCCAGCAGATAATTTGGTTTGTTTTGTTACCACTTATGTGACTGTCCATAGAATGGCAATTTATCCTGTGGATAGTGTAATATTGTCTAGTCTATCTAGCCTTCTAACAACTTGGGTCAGGCCGATGATTTTCAACTCATTGTCATCACATATGAGTGAGTGTCCAGTATTTCTGATCAACAGTCAATAAATGTTTAATTGTAGTAAAATAATGTTCCCTGAATGTATTAAATGATTCTTGTTTACTATTAATGCATGTATTTCCCTTTGTCATTGGTGAACCATTTTGTTAAGTAACACCAAAAATCGACAATTTCTGCCATTTTTTTGGAGTATAAATCTTGCATTCTCTTTGTAGGTGTTTTCTGAAAATACACTCTGTACATGATTCACTCGTGGCATCTTTATAAAGTTTCCTTATTATCTTCATAAACTTTTTCACATATTAAATATACATTTGTTATAGTATTCTTGAAGTCATGTATGATAAGAATAAGAATTGAATGCTAAGAACTGATAATCCTTAACAAACTGGGAACAACACAGCCAAGTTCTTGTGCAAGTTCTGGTCCGCGGGACACTGGGTCCATTGCATCATTCAAAGACAAACACTGTATCTTTGTATCTTTTATAAGATAGTATATCTCAGAAAAACCATAATGTAGATAAGATTAGACAAGTGTAGCTGGCTGTTAGAATTCTCTATCGTACTGGTTTTTGAATTGATTTAGAGCTTCTGAAGAACTTGGGTTCTCTCCCCCAGCACTGCTTCCAGTCAGAAATAAGAAGGAAATGTACCAATGCCTATATATCATATATTCATCATTGTCTTTACTATGCGAGTTTCAAAATCTAAACTTGCAATTTCCAATGCTTTTATCATCTGTAAATATTTGTAGCATTTTTTTTTTTAATTTTGATGATTTGTTTTAGACCTGTGTTTAGTGTTGAATAAATAATGTTGGGGTAGTATATCTCTTTTATGTTATAACAGAGGTAGAAGCTGAATTTTGTTTCTTTAAGTCACACGACATTTTTGTTATTGGGAAAGGCTTTACGTAGACCAGTTTAAGACTTTCGTGATATTTGCTTGACAGATAGTATTTTGGAGTTTTAGAAAATTAATTGCTTATAGTACAGTACTGTGTAGTTCACAGTTATGTATTTTGCATGTGATCAAACTCTTAACATTGCCTCAAGCATGTTGTTTGGCATCTTCATTCCAATAGGATGCTTTGTTCAGGGAGTTGGACAAACCCACAGCTTCAGAGGTATGACGATACCATTATGTTTATCAAATTACATGGATCCATTATTAATAGTAACAGCAGGAGCAGTAGCTTATTGATTACTACATGTATAGTGTGACCGACGCTGGATCAAGCAGTTTGGTTGGTTGGTGGCCTGCATGGTAAGGTCAGGGTATTGGTTCCAAGGCAAGCCGCTTTACTCTCTCAGTGCTTACCGTCTTGGGTCATCTGACAAAAGTGTCAGAAGAAAAAGTGACTCTCTTGCCAAGACCTCGGGACAATATTCCCCTGCCACGGCCCTCGTACTCGCTTAGTATGTTTCTTATCTGTTTTGTAGAATAATGAAGCATGGCATAACCCTCTTGCACCACCTTCAAATGACAAGAAATCGTACGGCACAGAACAGGTGAAAGAATGTCTTATTGTGTTGAAACGTATATATATAACTGATCATGGAGGCGCGATCACCTTATGGTCAGCGCGCTCGTCTCCGGATCGAGCGATCTGGTCAGAGATATTGAGCTTTGTTCTTCGGCAATACACTTTACCCTCATAGTACCATTCTCCACCCAGGTGTATAAATGGGCACTGATGAACTTGATGCTAGTGGTAACCCTGCGATTGACTAGCATCCCATCCAGGGGTGGGGTGGAGTAAAAATACTCCTAGTCGCTCCATGCTACAGGAACCGGGATAAGTTCCGACCTGGTGGGCCGGCCACTTGGCTCATATGCCGACTTCACCTTACCTAAATTAAGAGATCAATAACGAAAGTTTGTCTTGCGTGGCTATCAGAATTCTACCGCCAACGTTACAGTACATTTTTGGAGTTTCTGCCATCAGGCATTTCTTAAAATTTACCCCTTTTTTGAACTATCAATAGAGAACTGAAATTGAAGGTACTTCTTCACCAGGAAAACTAACCACAGTAACCAGATAGATGTAATATTCGAATAACTAAACACCGATATTTGGTAACTTACTATAAATTGTTATTCAAACATGAACTGGAATTTCAATTGTGCGCATTTTTCTGACGATCGCAAACATTAACATGTATTTCTCGCACGCAAATTACTAAGTGTATTACACGATTACAAAAATTTGATGCTGCAAAAAAGTTTTTTTTTTTTTCCCACACAGTAGTTTTACTCCTTTTAACAATAAATAATAAGTCATACACTGCAGATCGGATTTTCTGTGAATATTGACAGAACGTTACGATGATGATAAATTTCAGGACACAGTGAACTGCTCGTTTTACTTGAAGACAGGAGCCTGCAGGTTTGGTGATAGGTAAGTGAGGCAGACCATCTATTAACCCAATGAAAAGCAAGCGAAGAGAGAGCCAAACGTGTTGCTACTGTTTATTGTACAGCTACTGGCAGATTCCTTGTGCGGTTATTAGTCGAGATTTATTGTCGCTGAGAGTAGACCATGACATTCACGTTCTAGTTAACAGACCCGTACAATCTCCCACTATATTCCTCGAATTGGCCAGGGAAAATGGGGATCATCTTGTTGTAGTCGAAACCCTTAGCGAGCGAGTTGCGGTAGCCTAACTGTATGCATGGTGGACTCCTGATTAGGTGTGCTATTAGAGAAGTGTTGTATTCTTGTTGTAAACTCTCACAGTGCCTATGGTTCCGCATCGCGTTTTAAACTTTGTATGAAAGTTAACACTGGGGGCGATATAGCGTATACTGCGAAGATCTGTGGCCGATTTCAGTGCTACAGGGCAGCAGCAATTCCTTCTAATTCCTCTCTTAGTCGGTACTGCTGTCCGCTAAAGCGTCTAGAGATAACTTATGCTTCTGCCCTGCTTGTATCCGTAGATGTTCAAGGCAGCATCCTAGACCCAGCTCGAGTGTGACGCTGATGATTCCCGCCATGTATAATGACATCCGACTGTCGCAGTCTATGCTTGATGAAGCTGATCAAGATACCAGTCTCGAGGTGAGTTCTGGCTTATATACTCGGAAAATCTGGTTAGATCGTGAAAAGGTCTGATGAAGTCCTGAAACAATGTGTTTCTCCGAGAAACACTATCAATCATATTTACATGTAGGTGTAGCTATTTGTAGCTGCTATAAGGACAGGTTTCCAATTGAATTTGGTTCAAGAAATACTGAAGTAATCAGCCGAACCCTTCACATAGGACAGAAGCAATCGAATGAGTCAATCATACATGGGATCAAATGCAAGCTGACGCCCGGCAAAAAGCGGGAAAACGTGGAGTAGTGAATCACGTTTTGCTTTAGTTTTATTTCTTGTTGGCTAACAAAGTGGCGCGAGTGTTTTTTTGTTTTGTTTTGTTTTGTTTTGTATTGTTGTTTTCTGTTTCTTTTTTATTAACCAATCGCTTAACGCGTTAGTATTGCCAGACCAATGCAAACGCGAATTACGTTGCGGACACTCGAGTGAAAACCTCCCTAAACGTGTTAGCAACATTTTCTGTTCTTTTACGTTTGTTCCAGTACGATGAGAAGGACGCGTACGAAAATTTCAAGCAGTTTTATGAAGACACCTTGCCGGAGTTCAGGAAAGCTGGCACTGTTGTCCAGTTCAAGGTAACATTTGCCTCGTTTAGTCGTCATTGTTTTGAAAAAACAAAATACAGTAACAGTTATAAAATGCAGCCAGAAATTCAATTGCCCTTCTCTATTATTGATGGAAAACCGAAAAAACTCTCCGTCGCTTGTAAGCGCTTTATGCAGCATAATGCTGGCAATCTGTTAGCATCTTTTCCTTTGGTTGTGTTGGAAGAAGTTCAACACAATTCAACACTATTCAGCAATAAAACGAACTTAAGATTGTTCAAGCTGCATGTAACGTTAAACGAGTGTAACGCTATGTTATGATCAATCTTCGCGTACAGTGGAACCCCGCCTTTCCGCCACCCCGTTAATACGGTCACCTTGTCATTACTACCACTTTATTCTGACCCAACTAAGAGCTGAGTCAGTCAATTTCTTATTTAAAAAAAAACCGCGGTGAATACGGCCACCTCGTTAATAAGGCCAGGTGGGTTGACCGGATTAACGGGCTTGCACTGTACCATGTTTAGCCACGGAGGTAAGTTTAACCGCCAGCAGTTCAGCATTCAAAACGTCTGTGGAACTCTTTCCTTTGAGTGTGAGGCCTCGGCTTCGCTACAGTGCGATGGTGGTCTGATGCAAGTTCATCAGCAGGGCAATGTAAACTTAATTTATAGCAGGCTGCGTCTGCCAGTGAACTTGCACGCGGACAAAATGGCAAATCCACTGATGCAGTTGGACCCGGGTATTTCGAACTCCCCGTTATTTCGAACTCAAACTTTTTTTCCTTGGATTTTCCCTTCAGTCATTTACTATCGGTTATTTCGAATTCCCCGTTATTTATACAGAATTCCCCGTTATTTCGAACTCAAAGCCATTTCCGTTGGATTTCTCCTTCAGTCATTTACTCTCGGCTATTTCGAACAGTTTTTCATTTTTCTCTGCGAGTTCGAAATATGGGGTTTAACTGTATGTGTGTTATTGACCCAGTGTTAAGTTAATGCAACTGGATATTAGCCGAGTTCTTTCTTTACGTGTTTATGGACCGAGACAGCCGAGTTGGCTCCATAAACACGCAAGGAAATGAAGGAGGCCAATATCCAGCCATCATGACCGAACAAGCTTGGTTAATAAGGGATTTGATGTATGGAAAAAGAACACTATTCTCTTGCGGGACACGGCGGGTAAAACCGGGTAGCCAATCACAGCGCTCACAGTGCTGGCCATATAATAAAGAGCATCGCGGTTTTAGTGTCATAAACCTTTTTTAATTTTCAGGTTTGCTGCAACCATGAACCACATTTGAGAGGCAATGTGTACGTGCAGTTTACCAGGTGCGCATCATTCTTCTGTTAATCGACTCTCAGCTGCTATTGAATTTCTGTCTTCTTTGTACTCTGTTACTGTAAAATTTCGTACTATTTCATTTGCAGTGAAGAGGAATGCGCCAAAGCCTTTGCATTGTTTAATGCTCGATGGTATGCATCGAAGCAGCTCTCCTGTGAATTTTCTCCTGTAACCAAATGGAAGTCAGCAATATGTGGTATGTTTTCAAAATGTTTGGTACCCTTCGTTGTTCACTTCTCCTTCCCATGCACTTCCCATCTACTTTTCTCTTTGCTCTCCATTCCCAGTCCAACCCTGTGTTTTAAAACGTGTTGATGTGTTACTTGCTCAGCTTAATGGAAATCGTAAAATCAGAAGTCGTGTAGAAAAAGGTTTGCAATTCCCATTTTGCAGAAAAAAAACCCAGATCATCAAAAGAGGTAGCGTGGGGTGCAGTATTTGAAGTTCTTGCTGGTTTATTGAGAAGAGTGCCAAGTGAGAGAAAGTCTTGAGAATGGCATGTCATTCACGCGAGACTCGGAGACTTTTGGGATCAGAAAGTATTATTAAGATGGTTTTCATTTCTCGTTGTGTTATGTTTGCTTATAGGTCTCTTTGAACGAAACCGTTGTCCACGAGGCAAGAACTGTAACTTCCTGCACGTGTACCGAAATCCAGGAAATGAGTTCAGCCATAGAGACGACCGTTCACCAAACCGCACGCCATTCGACGGCGGCCGGACGTCCGAGAGATCCGAGAGAGGCTGGAGACGAGATCAGTGGAGCCGACGAAGGGATCCGGACCG
Organism: Platygyra sinensis; assembly: GCA_019787425.1. NCBI lineage: Eukaryota > Metazoa > Cnidaria > Anthozoa > Scleractinia > Merulinidae > Platygyra > Platygyra sinensis. Next base: position 91,717 of record JAHPZR010013884.1, read on the forward strand.
AGATCGATCACGGGATAGAGACTGGGAACAAGACAGATATAGAAGGCGACGCGAGAGGCATTGGAGCAGAGAAAGAGATGATGATCGGAGAAGGAAACGCAGACGTAGTGAGGAGAGAGAACATAGCAGGACTTCAGAAAAACACGAGAACAGAGAGCAAAGGCATAGGAGAAGAAGCTATAGTAGCGACGAGGGGAGCGAAAGAGAATCAGAGCACAAGCATTTGTCTGAAAGGTAAAAGATGTCTGAGACAGAAGAAATTTTAAAAAGCAATGAGATTAAAAGAAGATTCCCTCGCCAATACTGTTAATACACCAGGTCCCAGTTGTTCAAAGGCTGGATAACGCTATCCAGCGGATAAATCACTATCCAGTGGATAGCGTGGTTTGTTTTGTTAACACTTATTCACTGGATAGCGATTTATCCGCTGGATAGCGTTATCGAGCCTTTGAACAACTGGGGCCAGGAATGCAAATTAGCACCCTTTCTCTCCCTCTCTATTTTCAAGTCATCGCTGGATTAATTTTGTCTGAAAGGTAGAAGATGTCCGAGGAGATTAAAATCATATTCTTTCGCCAATATTATTGTACCAGAAATAAACCAAATTGATTTGCACCCTTTCAGTTTCCCTTGCCCTTAATTTTTTTTTTTGTCACCTTTTGAAAAATAATCTAATAATGAGAACCGCCATAAAAATCGTAAATCTTCAGCTATAAGTTATCGTTTTGGTGTACGTCCCACTTTTTCAGTGCATTGAATTGAAGCCCCGCGGGAGGGGTCGCTGGAATTGATGGAACATTTGTTCATTACTACTGCTTATCATTTCCTTACAGACTATCGCCAGACGTTAACAAAGACAATGGCGCAGTGATTGATAGCGAAGACGGTGAACGTCTACTGACGTCATCCGAGAAGGAACAAAGCCGGAAGCGAAAACACCATTCATCGGACAAGCACAAACATCGAAGAAAAGCAAAAAAGAAACACAAACATCGCAGCGAACGCAAGAAGAAGAAGAAGAAGCGACGAAACTCAAGTGAAAGTGACTCTAGCAGTTCGGAGACTGACGACCAGGAGCACTGATGATCCAGTGTAGATGATTAAACCAGAGTAAAATTCAACCAGTTATCTTTGTGTAGAAGAGATCAGAAATTTGAGTGCCGGAGAGAGGGGGTTGTGGGGGCTCGGCGGGGAGGGGGGCGGGGAAGCGAAATTTTGCTTCCAGATAAAAAAAAAAAAAAAAAAAAAAATGGGTGGGGTGTGCGGCCCGCTTCCCAAAAGCCCTATCCAATTTAGGACCATAATCTGCTATTTTCCCTCCCCTATTTATGACCTGGTCAAGAATTCGATACGCTATTTATGACCGTTGCGGCACAGTTGCCCTAAACATAATTTATTAAGGGCTTTTTGATGATGTTCTTAACGATGATGATGAAAAGTAAATTCTTCTAAAACCTTCGGTCGTGACCGCCTCTCGTGAGAGACCAACTCTCCTTGGCGACCAGTTCTCCAAAATATCAGTTTCCAAGTTTTTTTTTCGCATAAGTGACCACCTCTCGTAAGAGACCGCGGCCATTTTTAGAGCTAAATGTTTGAAATTTTCTTGTTTTTAACCTTCCGTAAGCGACCACTCGAGGTGACAGATAATATTTAGCGAAAATTGGATAATAAGGTGCTGTAACATTATCGCATTCCTGGGTAGTGCAAAAGATGGAAATTTCCCATTTAGTGGTACCCAATCTTTTCTCGGAATCTTTTCACCTGAATAGAACATTTAAACATGGGATATGTCTCTGTAGTTACGTTGTGCCAATGAGGCAAAATTTTAACCCATTATGGCCTAAGCTCTCAAGCCACCACTTCCAGTAAGCGACCACCAAGGCTTTGAAGGTTTAGGTGGTCGCCCACGGGAGAATCGACTGTATCCAATTCGGGACTGGAATGCAAAAACCATCCCTTTTTCATGGCCAAAAGCGATCTCTATCTATGACCAGAAAGGCTGAAAAACAATATCCTTTGGGGCCGCACATACCTACATAGCCAATATTAGGGAGTACCCCCCTCTCCATGAGGGTTTTATGTCAGCATATTACGAATTGTGAGGTGGAACGTTAACTTTGTTATGCGAATATATATTGTAAAACAAACTGCATCTGCTTGAAGCTTCTGCCCAACAGCTTTCACTTGAATAGTCACACTAAGCTTTCTTCCACAGACTTGAAGGGCTGAACCACTAAGTACAACATGAAAATACTGGTCAAAAGCTTCATTTGAATGGTCACCCACTTTAATATTCTTCACAGTCGTGACATGTAGAATCTTCTTAATTAGCAAAACAAACAATACCGTATGGAAATACATTCTAGTTATGCAACTCTTTCGAGTGGTATAACCGTGAAATATTCCACGAGTCACTTGTTCAAATGTCCTATCGTGGGTCTATTTCAAGTGATGAAATGCACCCACCCTCGAGAAAATTACCAGGTTACTGTTTTAACTTTGAAGTAGCTTCGAGTATGCTTCTGAAGCTGTGTATGTAAGCATGGTTTAATAGACAACATCCTTGCATGTCACGAGGCACGAGGAGGACAGGTAACAGATAATCACCAGAGAGAACGAATAAAAAAGTTGACAAATTTTGATGTCGAATTTAATATTATCAATAAAACTCTAATATAAAAGTAGCGTTTTGTCGATGTGGATCAACTGCAAGTATTACACTAGACCAATGTTTTACTCGTAGAGAAACACGTAGAGAAAATTGCAGCTTAAAATATGTATTTTAATAGTGGATACATCAGTAATTTAGAAACAATTACAATGTTGCCAAATTTTGATGTCAAATTAATAAACCTCGTAATTAGCTCTTATTAACCGAGCGGGAGGTCTGTATGGGAGAATCTTGACCGAGGTCGTAAGTACAGACTGAACGCAGTGAGGTCTGCACACACGACCGAGGTCAAGATTCTCCCGTACAGACCGACTTAGCTCGGTTAATAAGATGTTTATTATATGGCAAAAACAAGAACAATTTAATTTGTTTAATGTAACTGGTTTGCACTAAGTGACAGTTTGCTTGCAAACGGTGATGAGCGGCCGAATTTAATTCCTCCAAAGTTTGCTCGTCCACTTTACTTTTTTTTTTTTCCATCAGCTTTTTGGCGCTTACAGAAATAAAAATATTCTTAGATGAAACCAGTCAATGATTTTGCGTTTTAGTTCGCAACTTTTTCGCTTCAAAACATAACTGGTCTAGCTGCCGGTCTAGATGGGAAAATCATAGCCTGCGAACAGGCTCCCAGCGAGTTCGGAAAAAAAAATTCGTTGAGCGAGTGGGACGCGGGGGAGCCTGTAGACATTGTTTTTAATGTGCCGTTCCGCCCCTTGGTGATTAGCCTGTTACATATCTGTCAAGGAGATAATTAAACCTGTCAAATTTGATGGGTTTCCCCACGCTGATGAATCGGCTTTTTATAACAATCTACCGTAATGATGGTAAATAAAGTAGACAGGCCAAACACGACTCCTACGAGAAAAGGAGAAAACTAGAGCCGTTTGATCGTGCTAGGCGGCAAGTTTTAAGAGGTCTACAATCAGAACTGAGCCGAACAACACGCAACACAGTCGACAGACTTGCGCGTAATGAATTAAATTTAAATCCTGTGGTACTAGAACAATCAAAGGAGAAATCAACCTATACATCGAGCTCCAGGAACATAAGCTCGATCACATAGCTGCAAGAAACATTTCTTTAGACAAGCCTATAGCTTTCTCGAAGTAAAGCTACGTCTCCGAAGGAAAACTAGGAGGGCAAATATATGACACCCGTGATAAGAATCTACCTACTGTACTTACAAACAGTTCTAATCATAGCCGGGCCTGGCGTCACAATATTTATAGAAATATGCGAGTAAGCAACACGTTCACAGTAAATGTCATACATTGTATTTTATCCCTTAAAAGCAAATCCTCGGAGACTTAAAACAAATCTTGCAATAGAAATGAGCCAAAACAATACACTAACACATGGCAAATTATTCAAAGAAGCAACACGCAGATAACAGCGGAAATCATGCAGACCTATGACTTCTTAAAATTTGCCGTCTAGCACGATCTAACGGCTCTAGTTTTCTCCTTATAACACAATACGAAATGCCTTTCATAAAGAGTGAAGCGACAAAAAGGTCGAAAGACCGAAAATAACGCAAATCTACAATGCACAAACCGTAGGAGTCGTGTTTGGCCTGTCTATTTTATTTACCATCATAGACGCGGCAGCAATTGAAAAATTAGGCTCTTCCCGAAACCAGTCGGTAGAATACCGAAAACTTCGCACTTCTACGCCACAGTTTCCAGTCATAGCTTCTGCTCACGTTTCAAACCAGAGATACAACGAAAATGTTGCAAAGAATTGCTCAAAGCTGCTTCAAATTCGTCGTCAGTGAACTGCACGCGGAAGCCGTTCAGTTGACTGTCTCGGCAAGAATTATGCTAATTTACAAGCAGTTGTCAAGATCCGTCAATTATTTATCTCAGAGCTGTCAACAGCCATCGATTCAACCAATCAGATCTTGATACCAGGAGCTGGTATCATGGAACGGCGGCATCAATGGAATGTCTACAGGCTCCCCTGCGGACTCCCTCCTCACCAGACCGCTCTCGGCTCGTCCCGCTCGCCCTAGACTACACTCGGCTATCTCGCCCTAAACCCAACCGAACCGGGAGCCTGTTCGCAGGCTAGGAAAATCAAGACCGCGGTCAATATCCATTTTAGCCAATCAAATTCGTGAATTCGGTAGTTCCCAGTCCTTGTGAGACAGAGCCATATAATAAATAATACGAAACAAAACTTGTGTAGGCCACGAATCCGTAATCTTTTCCTTTGAGTTTATCAAAGTTTGTCTCCGCCATGATTTATCAACCCACGTGGAATCGGCGCGACTAGTAACATGAAATCGAGACTATAAGTGGTGATCAAATGCCCCGCCCCCGGGAAGACTAAGTTCATGAAATTCTCTCTCCCTTGCAGGCAGGAAAAAAGGCGTCAGGGGGGGGGAAGTTGAAGCTTTAATTTGACTAGTATATAACGCGAGCTTTTAATCGAGAAAAGCCATTTTTGGAATACAACTCGCCCTATTAAAGCTTCTACTCTAATTGCCAGAGGACCACCGCATTCAGGAGTTGGCATCTCGTTTTATTGATGCGGGATAACAGCGAGCGCTACGTCATCATAAATTAAATACAGCGGTGAATGAACAGGAAAATTAAATAGCAGAGTTGAAAACAGACGTCTTTGAGTGGCTCCTTGCAAAACGTACGGAATCTTAAGTAGCCCACTACCCCTATGGATTCAATCATAACTGCAAAACCCGCCTAAAAGGCAGTGTCCCTCTGCCCGCCTCGGACTAGCTGACTCGGCTATATGCGAGCAGAGGAAGCTGCAATGTATATATCAGGGAGATAATGAATGAATGAATCATTTTTTGTGTTCACTATTAACAAGCAATAAAGTCTCTTAAGAAAATTATAATTATAATAATAATAATAGTAATAATAATAATAGTAATAATAATAATAATGATGGTGATGATGATGATGATAATTATAATGATAATAACAATGTGATGACCCTTCTCAAGCGTAATTAGCAAAACGTGACAAATTATATTTTTCAATTCCTCGATCTCGTCCATAGATGCTCCCTTGAAAAGGAGCAAGTAAAATGGGAGTGGCAAGGCGCGCAAGGGGACATTATTGTTTTGCTCGTTGTTATGCAACTGAAAA
>JAHPZR010013884.1:102500-112500 GCA_019787425.1 Platygyra sinensis
AAACAGACTCAAGCTCATCACCATTGAAGTCGTTAACGACCTTAAAATTGATTTCACTAGGATCTTCCACTTCAGTGAAGTATTCGGTGACCGGTTCTCCATTGCGCGACTCTTTGCAAATTTTCATCCTCAAAAGTGGATAGCGTTTGGCCAGCAGTACCAATGCCTGTCTGACCTTTTTCAGGATCCAGGTGTATTTTGGATTTAAGACGCAGAAGGACCACGATCATTGGAATGTGTCGTTTGTCAAAGCCATTGATAAGTCCTTTTTCCAGAGGTCCAACGGGACGACGAAGTCTTCCATCACTACTGGACTGGATTTCTGTTTTCGCGAGGGACACACTTGAATGGGACCAATACTGGTCTAGAAACAGAATCACGGCCGCGAAAAAAGTGGCAGTGATACCAGCAACATAGTATGGACTACAGCTAGAAACAAAGCAGAAAATATAATCGATCGCCAACATGTTAGGGGCTTTGACATACGCAAAGTGATGTTTGGTCTCCTTGATTCCCTTTTTGTATTTGCAAATATGCTTTAATTTCTCCAAACTTTTTTTTAATTTGTTTCCATGGTTTCTCATTCACGCGTTTCGATCACTATGACTACAATTAAGGACTTAAGGGAATTTGACCCGCTGAACCTGATAGACTTTGTAACATTAAAGAACTGTTTTTATCAAGCTGGCTGTTTTCAGTTTCAAACATCATCCGTGGTGTAAATCGCCAATGTTCACTCGAAATCATAAGATTACTGATACTTCTATTAGTAAAGGAAACAACTGAAATGGACCCAATAGGTAATCTGACTTACAAAATTGTAAGCTGAACAAATGATACAGGATATTTTAATTATTTTACAATCATTTCTGATTGGGGCGCTTTGTTCTTAGTGAAACTACCGCCGGAACACTTTACAAATAGCTTATGGCTTTAATAACGTTTCAGATAATTGTTTCAAATTTAAATTAAGGGTAAAGTATTCTGGAACATAATTGCTACAAATCGAGCAGAATATGTTGTCACTTCTCACTCATTGATGATGTTGTCAAAGACCATCTTCGACGATGCACTCAGCATAACTCGACAAGGGTTATATTTTGACAAACTTTTCCAGTAATGTTATGGCTGCATTCGCATCTACAACTAATTTTACATAATCAATTAGACACGTTGACTAGATGCTCTCCAAATTAAGTGATCAGATAATATTCGTCGTGTCTCTAATAAATATGTTATTGAGACTCCGCTTAGGGGCAAAACTCTTTGTGCCCAAGACAACACTTCAAATGATGTTTGTCAAACCTTTGGAGTTTGAGTCAGGGAATTTCAACTTTTTGTTAGCCTGGACCAAATGTTATCTTTCAAGACAAGAAACATCTCAACAGAAAACTTTAATAAGCTCTTCCGCTTTCAGTTTAGTTTGACGTTTGAGTCAGCGTGCTTTCTTTGACTTGTTTAGGTGAGCCAAAATGCAACAAGGTTCAGCTCATGAATTCGACGTCCAAAACGGTCCTAATATAAGCAATATATATTTTCACAGATGCTCATGGTCCAAAAATCACAAACCGAAGATTGTGTTCAGTTCGCACGGAATCCGCGTTAAATATGCACTGTAAATCAGAAAGATCTGTTTTAGCCCTAAAAATAGGGCCGTTTCGGTGAGTAAAATACAGTCCTATTTATGAGTCTAATTTGGCTCCCTTAATCAGGGCCAATACAGTCCAATCAGCTAGGGCTGATTTGGTCCCTGGGCTGAAATGGGCCCTACCGCGGGCTGGAATAGCCTTTTGATGTAGCTTTTTTGGCCCAGATTAGGCTCAAATGGCTCCAGGAAGGGCTGAATCAGACTTTGGCCAGCAGGGCTGAATTGACACTTTGGGGCTGAAACAGATCTTTTCAATTTTCAGTCTGAGGAGCAAAATGAACTACTCAAATACATCTCACACTGTAAGCCTCAACTGTTTTTTTTTTATATGGATTTAAATTTTGTTTAGGTATTATCTCCGCAAATGTGCAAAACTACACTTTCAGAAAAAAATGTCGTTTCAGTTGTTTGGTAATTAAAACTCAAATGCAGCTAAGAAACGTTGGATAAACTTAGAGGGGCACAGTCAGCTGGCGCACATGCGCATTAGATACCATTTCATATCTAATTTGCATATCACAGCGACACGATCCATACTGTTTTTAGCCAAATAAGATGAAAACAGCATTAAAGGATTAGCAAAAGCACTCTCAGAAACAGGTTTTTTAGTAAACGAATGAAAATCAAGCAAAATACTGCAAAGATTGAAGCGGAATTCTAGATGTACTTTTAGGTTGAGGTAAACTCTTTTCAAAGTGAGAAAACTAAAGCTGTCCCTTGTTGTAATCTTGCGAACTGATTATGATTGCAAGAGGGACGAGAATATTTGTATTCATAAGTACATTCTTTCGTCAGGAGATTAATTGCTGCCCTATCCCTGGCAATAGAGCTTTCCATCATTTCATGATACTTGGCCTTTGGTAGCTTTTTCTAGAATCACATGATTTCCATCTTGATATACTAGTTTTAGCTTTTCATTTCAGTGTTGGCTTCATCTTCGTTACCTTAAAGAATTGTCTTGTGCCTCACCTCACACGCGCCCCACTTTCACCATGGTTCATTGCCCCTGTTTCAGTCATGAACGTAAAGGCTGCTGTGGATCTAAGCCATCTATGGAGCTGCTGCATGTATCAAGCGTGGGAGCAGACAAAGACTTTTTCAACATGACTACACCGGGCGTTCCATGAATAGAATATAAAGCGCCAGTTAGATTGCAAGATACTGATCTTGTCAAACGTTGGGTTTGTTTTCCTTCTTTGTGCTGCTCTGACAACTTAAATGGTTCTTTCTGCCTAATAAATTGAGCAGCACCAACTGCTGACTGTATTGCTTGAGGTTTTTTAATCCCTAACAGCTCGAGAAGAGCGTCCCTAAAACGGCGGTCTCTATAAAAGTAAAGCAGTGGATTAAATAGAGAGTTCAACTGTGTAGCCAACTGTGTAAACCGGATAGAGACGTTTGTACGAAGGAGTGGCACTAAATTTCCTAATGTAGCAAAAACTAATATTGGGACAAACGAGGAAAATATCGCAGCGGTTAGCAAACCAGTTGTCTTGGCAACTTTGGACTCAAGTTTTGCTTGCAATAGAACTTCTATTTGAGAGATTTCGTTTAGTTTACGATTGCGTATTCCAAGGTAAACCTTTCCATAAAAGAATCCAACAAGAAGTAGGCAAACAGCTTCCATACCAGTCCACCCGGTTAAAACTTGTCACAAAATTGTTCCGTCCTCAGAGACAAATGCCATGGAAAAGAATGCAGTCGCTGGGAAGATTGTACAGAGCCAGGTCCTATCGCTACCTTTTTAAGGGTGATGAGTTGCTTGTAGTCCTTCCATTTTTGTACCACCACGTACCTCTCCCAAGCAATGATAGTCAAGTGGTGCAGAGTAGTTGTGAATAGTAAAGGAGTGAAAAAGATAATCACTCCATATAACATACAGGGATACTCAAATGAAACTTGACTTAATATAAAGAAATCAATAGTGGCATTTGCCGGCATAACTATAATGCCAACTAGAAGATCTGTAACGGCCATGCTTGACAACAATTCGTTTGAGGGTTTTTGTAGCTCTCTTTTTTGTCTTATACATGGGCGTAGCCAGGATTTTTCAAAGGGGGGGGGGTCACACTGACTCATACAGAGGGTACTCAACAGATTGTCACCTGAATATTGTAGGTTGTTTGCTTACAAAAAGGCTTAAAAAGGGGGGGTGGGGTCACGGGCACCCAAGGACCCCCCCACCCTCTGGCTACGCCCTTGTTATAGCTAGGATTATGAATGCGTTAAAAAAAATGGTCGGGAGTGACACCATGGCTGTCGAGAGACCTGTAATCAAGTGAAGAGCTGAGCCGCTGATTTCAAATGATACTTGTGGTGCATACCGTCAATAAAACGATGAAGTGGATGAATTGATGCTTGTCTGGTTGTTGCTTATGTCCATTCTGAAATTTTATAAATAATGTCTCTAGTTTGGATGCAGGCCGTTAACTAACCAACCATCCTTGTAAGTCATACGTGATCTCCATCATCAGCTCTTACGCCAGTCTGCAATGGTGTCAATAATACGTCCAATAATGCAGTAACATTTAAACAGGCATCGTTACCTATAATTAACAATTGGTTCATGCTTTAGCGTGCACTATCGAGTTATGGAGCACGCGGGAAGTTTGGAGAGCACGAAAGAAGCGTAAGAGTTGCCCGAGGCGATAGCCGAGGGCAACTCTAGCTTCTTGAGTGCTCTCCAAACTTCCCAAGTGCTCCATAACTCGATAGTGCACAGCTAAAAGCATGAACCAATTGTTTTATAACATAGCCGGTGGAATTGTGCATAAAATCCTGAAAATCGACGCGAAAAAAATACAACAAAATCAGAAGTGATTGTTTGCGGTAAGCGAAATATTAAGCAAAATAGGAATTGGTTTTTCAATTTTTCTGTTGAAAGCTCGAGGTTTATATTTAACAATTTTATAACGGTAAACCTTAAGCTTACCTTTAAAGGTTGAAACAGACCAGTTTGTAATTTGTTTGGTTTTACCAGAGTGTCTTTCGGACAGTGAAGCGAATCGTGACGGCGTTGATGCCGTTGTTTTTCTCTTTTTCTGCCTCATTTAAGAACTTTAGCTCACGAGAAAAGGCCGGAAAATTGTGTTTGTTTTGGGACTAGTGTACCGAGTCTCTGTATCCATCATTGTAGCGAAATATAATATTTTTCTCTGCGCTGACAATGGCCGCTCGCACGAAAAAGAATTCTGGCAAAGCGATTTGCTGACGCCATCAGCGAGCACTGTCGAGATTTGGAGCACGCTTACGCATACTGAATTTGATTGCGTGACTCTGCTAGCTATGTTATAAAATAAGATTATGTTTCCTATCCCTCTCCAAGCAAACCACTAATGAGCTAATGACTATTGACCAATTTTCCATGAAGCGACTCAAACGAAAAGTAAACAGAAGTACTACACATGCTACATCTTTCAACACCGATTTTCTTGGGAACCAAACAGAAAATAGGGAATATGTTTTATTTTCTTTTCCTTTATTGAAGTTTTTAGATGTATTCATAGATGAGTTTAATTTTCCTTATTAATGTATAGAGGTCTTAGCATAGAAGAGCCACGCCCAATGGAATGTTAATAAACCTTTATTATTATCATTATCATTATCATTATCGTTATCGTTATCATCATCATCGTCATCATCATTATCATCATCCTTATCATTATCATTGTCATTCTCATTGTCATTGTTATTTTCATTGTCATTATCATTGTCATTGTCATTGTCATTGTCATTATCATTGGCCGTTTTTAGGGACGTTAATGTCGTCTCGGACGTTAAAGCTGTCTCGAGACGGCTTTAACGTCTCGTATAAAAACGAAAAATAAGGAAGACGCCTTTAACGTCTGTCTACTTTAACGTCTTCTTTTAAGAGCGTCTAAACGACGCTCTTATCAGTCCCCTTTACCGTTTGAGACGTTAAACCTGTTTAGTATAAAAACGTGACGCCCTTAACTGCCTGCCATGTTACCATCTAGAAGATTTGCTTGTATGTTGACGCACTAAAAGTTGCTTGTTTCCAGTGTCTTCCGAGTGTAGAACCCAGTCTTTTTAATAAAAAAAAGTATTTTTTCCTTGTTAGGCCGTGTACTTAAATGCGTCGCGTTTTTATACCAGACGGCTTTAACGTCTTTGTCGTTAATGTTGTCTAGGCAACTTAAACGTCTCTAGCATAAAAACGGCCATTATTATGGCCGTTTTTATGCTAGAGACGTTTAATGCTAGAGACCTTAAAGTTGTCTAGACAACATTAACGTCTAACGTCCACTGGAAGCCGCCAAAGGGACGGTTCGAATGCTAAAAGTTTGTGACTTTAAAACTTTATTCAATTACGGAATGTTTAGGTTCAGACTATTTCGACCCGAAAACTGGGAAGATATTTCGCTCCTTTGCGTCGGAATTTGTCAGCATGATAACTTATAACGGAGTTCAAATTAGCGTTTGTCTTGATGAAATATTAATAAATGCGTCGCCTGCGTTGCGATCTGAGGTCAATATTTGACTAGTTATTTTTTAGTATCGTTATATACACCTAGTTGCAATAACGTTGTCACAGAAAAAAGCAAAAAGCAAAAAGCCAAATAGGAATTAATTAGGGAAATTTAAATTTCCATTGTTCTTAGATACTGTATATAAATGAAAACACATTTGTTTATTCATGTCATTCATTTACATTATATTTTTCATTAATGTACAGTATCTGAGAACAATGGAAATTTAAATTTCCCTAATTAATTCCTATTGGGCTTTTAGCTTTTTGCTTTTTTCTATGACAACGTTATTGCAATTAGGTGTATTAAAGAAAATATATAATAATAAAAAGATTGTATAGTCCTAAGTGGTTCGTGGAGAAGTGTACGTATAGAAATTGCATGCAAGTTTAATCTTGACATGTTTCGCTTTTGGCAGTCAAGTAGCATAAAGATTGTTAAGTACACCATAGTTAATGGGGGGAATGTTTATGAAACTCGACAAAGTTCTTTGTTGTGTGTTTTTGTTCGCTTTTTTGGCCCTGACGGTGGCAAAACACAATAGTTGTTTACTCCGTACTGAGGAACTAACCAATAGAAAGGTGTTGGTTACGTAATTCATGCATAGTGTATGAGAGCAAAACAAAAGATTGTGCACTGTCGTGGACATTCCAACATAAATCTTGGCATCTTAGTTTGCTCTTTTGATGTTTGCCGGGCTTCATAACCAGTCCTCTCTATTAGCTATGGTTACACGGCAGCGCTATCAAGAAATTCTTGAATTATTTTCTGTATTGTCATCGAGCTTGACGGTTACATTTGAAAGGTCCCCTCAGAGGCTTAAATTGTTTAAGTGTAAATTTCTTTTCGATATCGGTCACTCTCCGGGAAAGGCTTACACAATTCCCTTCCGCTAGACCGTCGAAATCGGCTGGATGTAAAATTAGGGAAATTTTTCTCAATTTTCGGGTTTTTGCCTAGGCCACACTTTTTCGACCCGGAGGTCGTGACCCCAAACCATTAACCGCTGCGAAATATTGCGACCTAGTTTGACGTATGTGCATGCGTTTGATTTATTGAGCGTTCCCAAAAATGGTTTTTCAGCATCAGTAGAAAATAAATTGCTGATTTGCTCCTCAGACAGGAGATGGTCGGCCCTCATTAATAATACTAATACTACTACTACACTACCACTACCACTACCACTACCACTACCACTACCACTACCACTACCACTACCACTACCACTACCACTACCACTACCACTACCACTACCACTACCACTACCACTACCACTACCACTACCACTACCACTACCACTACACTACCACTACCACTACCACTACCACTACCACTACCACTACCACTACCACTACCACTACCACTACACTACCACTACCACTAACCACTACCACTACCACTACCACTACCACTACCACACCACTACCACTACCACTACCACTACCACTACCACTACACTACCACTACACTACACTACCACTACCACTACCACTACCACTACCACTACCACTACCACTACCACTACCACTACCACTACCACTACCACTACCACTACCACTACACTACCACTAACCACTACACTACACTACACTACCACTACCACTACCACTACCACTACCACTACCACTACCACTACCACTACCACTACCACTACCACTACCACTACCACTACCACTACCACTACACTACCACTACCACTACCACTACCACTACCACTACCACTACCACTACCACTACCACTACACTACCACTACCACTACCACTACACTACCACTACCACTACCACTACCACTACCACTACCACTACCACTACCACTACCACTACACTACCACTACCACTACCACTACCACTACACTACCACTACCACTACCACTACCACTACCACTACCACTACCACTACACTAACCACTACCACTACCACTACCACTACACTACCACTACCACTACACTACCACTACCACTACCACTACCACTACCACTACCACTACCACTACCACTACCACTACCACTACACTACCACTACACTACCACTACCACTACCACTACCACTACCACTACCACTACCACTACCACTACCACTACCACTACCACTACCACTACCACTACCACTACCACTACCACTACCACTACCACTACCACTACCACTACTACTACTACTACTACTACTACTACTACTACTACTACTACTACTACTACTACTACTACTACTACTAAGGCAACGGCTAACAAAAAATGGTTCGACCGTGAATGTCGTCTAAAAAGACACGAGTTACGGAAAGTATCAAATCAAAAACATCGTGATCCCTTTAACTCTGAGATACGGGAGAAATTTCACAAAACCTTGACTGATTACAAAAAGCTTCTTGACTCAAAGAGGAGAGCATTTCAGACTGAAAAATCTCTTAAACTCGACGAACTAGGATTAAATCCCAACAATGCATCGTTTTGGAATTGTTTAAAGTCAATGGACGATACTATTGTCGAAAATGTCCCCGCCCCTATCTCGGAGGAAACGTGGCTCAACCACTTTCAATCTTTACACTCTAAAGACCCGAGAACTTCCATACAACAACAAGAAATCTACAATGAGTTGCAATCATTGGAAAAAGAAAAAGAACAGCTTAACTATTTAGATCATACGATAACTGAACAAGAAATACGCCAAGCAGCAAAGAAATTAAAAAATGAGAAATCCCCATTCGTTGACAAAATTAGAAACGAAATGATCAAAGCGAGCCTTGAATCGCTTATGCCTGTTTATATCAAACTTTTTAATCTTATTCTGCAATCTGGGAAAATGCCAGATATTTGGTGTCAAGGCCTTATAACTCCGATCTACAAATCGGGTGACAAGAGTGACCCAACAAACTATAGAGGCATATGTGTATCCAGCTGCCTTGGAAAAATGTTTAGCTCCATTTTAAATCAAAGACTATATTTGTACTTTGAAGAAAACAAGATATTACATAATTCCCAAATTGGCTTTCTGCCCGAAAACCGTACTGCAGATCATGTTTTCACGCTGAGGACCTTAATAGACAAATATGTTCACTACCATAAGGAAAAAGTCTATGCTTGTTTCGTAGATTTTCGTAAAGCTTTCGACTCCGTTTGGCACGAGGGGTTGTTCTACAAACTACTCAAGATCAATATAGGAGGACACTTTTACAACCTGATTAAAACCCTTTATTGCAGCTCTACATGTTCCATAAGAATAGCAGAAAACAAAACTCGATCTTTCTCATACTCAAGAGGTGTACGTCAAGGATGTATTTTAAGTCCCCTTTTATTTAACCTATATATAAACAATTTGCCGTATTTATTCGAAGACACGATGTCTGATCCATTCGTTCTTCCAAATGGAACCAAAATAAACTCACTCCTATATGCAGATGATTTGATTATCCTGTCAAGATCCAAAATAGGGTTACAAAATTGTCTAAACGCGCTCTCTTCATACTGCGAAACATGGATGTTAAAAATCAACCCAAAGAAAACAAAAATAATGATATTTCAAAAACGCCCAAGGAAATCTGTTGACACAAACTTCAAAATAGGCACCGAAACAATTCAAATTGTTCAAGAATACACCTATTTAGGTACACGTCTAACTCCAACAGGAAACTTTACTCTTGCACAAGAACACTTAAAAGAAAAAGCTCTACACGCTTTCTCTAGTATACGAAAACATACACTTCTTCATAGACTAAATCCCAATACCGCATCACAGATTTTTGACACAATGATATTCCCGATCTTAAGCTACAACAGTGAGGTATGGGGGATGTACACTAAACAGGACTTTAAAAAATGGGACAATTCCGCAATAGAAAAAATTCATCTCAAATTCTGTAAACGCTA
>JAHPZR010013884.1:120000-137500 GCA_019787425.1 Platygyra sinensis
CAAAGAAGTACACCGTAAACCAAGGATACATGTCTTTGTCAATCTATTATTTGGAGTATGGCCGCCATGTTGCGGAACTCCGTCGTCGTCATCGCCGTCGCCGTGTGCGTACGCGCCCACGAGCAATGCCGCTAGCCAAGACAACCATGAGTAAATCAACTCATGGGTTTGGCTCTGCCTCGGTGTAAGAAGCTGTGAAACTCACCAGTGACGTAAAACAAAGTAAACAAAGATGTCAACATAATAGACCTTAACCCTAACAATAGCTGCAAAACAAAGAAAAAGTTCACAGGTTCTTACACCGAGGTAAGCCCATAGGTTTCCTTTTCTTTCCTATATGAGTATAGGGCTCTGCTTGGCGGCCCTTACAGAAATTATTATTTACTCTTTAGAACTGAAATGCACTGAAGGGACCATGGACAGCAAGTCGGGTGGAAAGGATTTGGTGAGAGTCTGGCAAACTTCCATCTCCCCCGGTCTCCGAGAATGACTTGTTTCTTAATTTTTCTGCTTTTTAACGTCACAGCAAAACACTCCTGTTGGCGAAATCGATTCAAAACATGAAACGTACGATATGATGTGCCCTGCAAAAAACTTTAAATGTACGATTGAAAAAAGTTATTTGTATTATTGTTGTCGTAGTTTCGTTATACGTTAATTAACCCCTTTCTGGCAGGAAACAGGCCATCCGGTGCTTTTCAAGTTCAATGTCAATGAGAGTTCTGTGTCGCCACAAGGAAGTAGTATTTTTCCTAGACGGCGCGGTTGCTTCATTTCCCAGTTATTCCGAGCAACATAATGGCAGTTTAAACAATGTTTGCTTGGAAGCTAAGAGTCTTTATTTTCGTTGTCATTACGACAAGCCTGTTTGTATCAGGTCATAACGTACCTCGAGAGAACAACTGCAAGAAAGCTTTGAGAAAAGCTGCGAGTCTTTCCGATTATTTTTTCAGAAAAGCGATCGGCGTAAATCAAAGTTACACTTTGAGGTCTGTGCTAAAGATAAAGAAGTGATATACTTCTGCCCAGGAGATGAAATATGCTGCTCATCAGGGAATCCGGAGAGTAAGTGTTTCCCTACAGATCATGTACTATGCTTCCCTGAAAAAAAGTCACAATTTTGCTTCCATGTGGGATATCCAAAATCGCACGCTCAAGCGTTTATGACACGCTCAAGAGTTCTGTTTTTTTCCAAGTATCAGCCTACTCAGCAAGGCAGCATGAAAGAGTCCCCACGGCTGGGAAAACTAACAACGCGCAGATACATAGTTTGCGCCCCTTCAAAGTAACCAAATATATTTGATCTACACAAACCAAAATTGCGATAACACTAGTTTGGTAACGATCAGAGATAGGGTGCTAAATAAATATATGTCAGTAAAAGGAAAATTCCCTACTTGTCTCTTCCTTGGCAACTGAAACCACTATTACATTGTTAGTGCAAACAGCACCATTATTTTTACCCCTTTACAACGTATAACGCTTATAAAAAAATTTAAAAATAACCACCTTTACATGCGAGATTCCATGTCGCCAATGTTTGGTTGCTTGAGCTCAAAATACGAAAAGTTTAATTCAGTAATGAATGAGATTAATGCATGACTAATGGCCAGGTGTAAAAAGATAGTTTTAATTGCAATTCATGCAACAAAGATTGTGAGGATGAGAATGATATAAGAGTTACATGTGCGTCGCGATGTCACCCTGCAATTTCAAATTTTGCACAGATAAGATAATGAAGAAAACTGCCTTCCCCCTTATGTTAAATGAAGACACTGTTCAAAAAAGTTCGTCTTGTTCGTGCTTATCTTTCTATAATTACTAAAAGTTTTACGACTTAATCCCCAATTAGATTGGTGATTGCTTACTTGAACAATATTAATCTTAAATATATCGCGGAAGCAATTTGCATTGGTAATCGTCGGATCGTTTGACAACAATTTGTCATAAATGTCCCACGAGTAAATCTTTAAACGGCTCACGAAATTTCCCGAACACGCAGTGTGAGTACCATTCGTAGAAAAAAGGCCGCATTTATTTATAGTTGTAGACTATTCACGAAAGCCGCTAAATTTCTCAATTTATACAGGCCAAAAGCCGTTCAAGCCATATGTTAGCGGCCAAAGTCGATTCTCACAGAAGCCGTTTTTGTAATCTGTCAGGTGACGACTTTCACATTCAAAGCCTTTAGAACTTTCGAATTCTGCACTTTATTCAAAGCGGTGCTTTTTTTGCCTGTCTGATGTGTTTATAGTAGGATTTAACTTTCTTATAATGGACAGCTTGGAATATTCGAGTTTCTTTTACTCTTTCTAATTTCCTTGTCAAATGATACAACGACGAAATGCTTTTGCTCCATGACTATATCAAAAATGTGAATTTCTGGCTATATCATTAACCCCTAACAAGATAGCGGACAATTATTTGAGGCCAACCGTTGTATTTCGCGAATCTGAGGTAGGTGCAATTTTGATATACTTAAAAATTTTCCTTTTTTTGCAAAAAAATTTCGGATTCATTTTCCTTGTGTTTCAGTTCACTTTGCTATTCTGCGTTTCTCAGCCGGGTTGCATTATAATTAACGGGAACCATCTCCATCTTTTTATGATCGTTATTTTGTGTTCTGAACACAAAGAAAAAATATAAACATTCTGATTTACTTTCTAATCAAAATTCTTGTCAAATGTTATTGAAACAATGCTGAGAGAACGATGTGAATCTAAATGTTAGCTCAAAATTAAACGTAAAGGTTCTATAAAGTTTTAATTGCAGCGCACCGCTACCCTTCAAATAATGGACTTCTCGGAATCTCGGAGTTTTGATGTCAAAATTGCTCGGTAAAGAACAAGAACACAAAATTGTTATGCGAATAAGTAGAGAACGGTTTTAGTTCTCTGGTTTGTTCGCGAAAAATACGAATTTCTTCAGTTGTTCTTCAGTTTCGTCAGTTCAAAAAACTGGACGATCTTTGGCCGGCTCAATCATTGCAGTTTAACTTCCAGAATTGAACTTTGAATCAATTGTGAAAGATAATTGAAATATTATTTCAATGTTCTAAAGCTGATGAGCGTAGATAACAGAGTGTAAATACAGGTTACGAATCCCAACAAGGTTCTCTGCGGTAAGTCTTCGTTCGCTCTCTTGGCCTTAACCTTACTTACAAAATGCTATATTATATATAGTTTTTGTACCAGAAGGGAAGGAAGGCAGCTATAGTACAGTTAACAAAAGGAAAGATTTAATAACTTCTCTCTGAGGAACTAACCAATGGGAAACTGTCGGATACATTTGTGTACGTTATGCATACAGTGCCCAAGAAAAGAAAGGGAAAAATGCCTGCATAGCGGTGACACCCCTCCTGCGCCTTCAGTCCCATGGTGCCCTTCTATTCTCATATAATGATGAAGATGAGTTATTCGATTGAGAGCATGACACATCATATGTATGCATTATAGACTTTTTTTTATCTTTAAAAACAACAGCAAGTGACAGAATTGCTAAATCGAGATTTCAAGAAAATGCATGATTCATATTAATTTGTCGATTAGGTATTGCCAGGAAACTAAAACGTATACTGAGTACAACAGCAAAATCAAGTCCTAATTTTTCTAAATTGAAGGCTAGAAGAGAAGGTTTCTGTTTTGGTGAATCCACAGCCAGTGGCATAAGCATGTGAAGAGGCACTCGCACGTGTGTCAGGATTGTAAATCTAGGCGGAGAGATAGCTAAGCATGGCCTTTTTCTTTAAGGGAACTCATTTCATCTCAAAGTGTTAAGTAACAGAATCTCTGTGAGTTTATGTTACTTTAATATGAAGCCAAAATATTGTTTGGTGTAAAATAAAGGGAATGGAGTTGTCAAGGAAAGAATAGACACGGGTTCAAATTTAAAGATGGAAATATAAATTATATTGTCTTCAATAGCAAATGAACGAGCTAGAGATTTTCCTCTAAGTTTGCAGCTTATTTTATTCTTCTTATCTTAGTTAATCAGAAATTATCAGTTCCTGATTCAAATAGGGTATTTCGTTGATTGAATATTATAAGATCAACTCACTTTAAAATTACTTTTTAAAAAAGATTATTTGTTTGTCTATTTATTTATTTATTTAGTTATTCATTTAGTTATTTATTTATTCATAACAATTTATTGGCCAGTTGTAATGTCCGTTTGCTCACCAAATCCTCTGATATTTTCGCCAGAGGTAGTTCAGTCGGTGATTTTCAGGTTCATGACTTCATAAATGTGGGTTGTGCATGGATTACGTTTTTCATGAAAGCTAATCAAAGTCTTTTAAAATCACACAGGACGTCACACCTATGTCATGCAAAAACGGCTTCACTACAATTGAAAATGGGTTAAGCTGATGACTTACAGGGTTGTTCTCTTAGAAAGCTAGGTTTGCTTCAGCCACCTGCTGTAGAAATTAAAAAATCCATGCAATAGACGAAAAAAAGTAATAGGAAATGTACAATATTTATAGACCTTTAAGTGCTTTTATAGCGTGTTAAAGATCTATTATTTTCGAAATATTGTACATTTCCTCAAACGCATGCTTCAAGTTGTAGATAATGCCGTGTTTTGGCAAAAAGTATTGTTATAGTTCAAAAACGATCCACTCAGTCCGACTTTTTAGAGGTTTTCTATTGTGGCCACGTGACATACCAAATATGGCCGTGGTTCGAAACATTTAAAGGAAACGTGAATCGAACAAACACGGTAAACTTTGATACCCACTAGACTTCAGGAGCCAAAGAAAGGAGGTTTTGAGATTTCCTTAGCAACAGACTTGTAGTTAAGTTTCTCCCCCCTTAACCATTTGGAATATGACCTGCTATCAGGTTAGAAAGACAGGTTAGTGAGATTAAACAGGAGTCAGGAAATATAACATTATTTTAGGGATGATTATTCCTGTTTAAATCTTAAGTCCTTAATTGAACATTTTGACATCATGCATTGCAGACAGGCATCAGAACTAATGGTGGAGACCCCGTGTGAGTGATTGGTAATGGTTATTTCACGACCACTGTGTGCATTTAAACGAGAGACGTTCTTGCCATAAAAGTTCAGCATGAATATCAACAACAACGAAACAAGCATCAATTCTTGCAGCTCCATCGTTTTATTGTCCGTTTGTGCCCCAAGGCGTATCATTTGAAACGTGCGGCTCTGGTCTCGACTTGATTTTTGGCATCATTACGGTCACAGTCTCAATTCCCACCATTCTTCTGAATGCATTCATAATCCTAGCTATAAAGCAAAAACGAGATCTGCAGAAAACCTCAAACATTATGTTATCAAGCATGGCCGTTACAGATCTTCTAGTTGGCGTAATAGTTATGCCGATAACTGCCGCCATTTATTTCTTTACATTACGTCAAGTTTTGCCTGAGTATATCTGTGTGTTATTTGGGGCGAATAACATCTTCGCCCCTTTACTCTTCTCTACTACTTTGCATCACTTGACTGTCATTGCTTGGGAGAGGTACGTGGCAGTTCAAAAATGGATGGAATATAAGCTTATCATCACAAATGATCGCCTGAAAAAGATTGCAATAGGTACCTGGCTTTCCGCGCTATTCCCAACAGCAGCATACTTTTCTCTAACCGTGGTCTCTGGGAATCACATAATTGTGAACAGCGTTTTTGCCGGTTGGGTTGCTGCAGAAGCTGTTTGTTTATTTCTTATTGCATTCTTTTATCGAAAAGTTTACCTCGGAATACGAAATCGTAAACTAAATGAAATCTCTCAAATCGACGTTCTAATGAAAGCAAAACTGGAGTCTAAAGTTGCCAAGACAACTGGTTTGCTAACCATTGCGATAATATCGTCGTTTATCCCAATATTTGTTTTTGCTATCTTGGGAAACTTAGTGCCACTCTTTCGTACAAATGCCTCTATGCGGCTTACGCAGTTGGTTATCCAGTTTAACTCGCTATTTAATCCACTGCTTTACTGTTATAGAGACCACCGTTTTAGAAACGCCATTCGCGAGTTGTTAGGGATGAAAAATCCTCAAGTAATACAGTCAGCGTTTGGTGCCACCCACTTTATCGGGCGAAATGTTTCTTTTATGTCATCGGAACCGCACATGGTAAGAAAACGAAACCAACGCTTGACAAGATCGGTATCTTGTATTCTAACTGATGCTTTAGATGCTATCCATGGAACATCGAGTGTGGTTACGTTGAAAAAGTCATTGTCTGCTCCCACGCTTGATACGTGCAGCAGCTCCTTAGATGGCTTAGATCCACAGCAGCCTTCATCCGTCGTGCAAGCAAAAACAATAAGCCATGTTGAAAGTGTAAAGAGAGGTAAGACAATCCTGAAGGCAACGGAGATGTAACCAATCCTGAGATAAATGCTGAAATTAAGATCGAAGTTTCCTTAGACAAAAAAAAGAAATTACCAACCTCCAAGTATCGTGAAATGGTCAGAAGACTAGAAATGGTGACATCAAATATCATGGCTCCATTCATGAGGCATCTCTGAACTGCAACTAAACTTGTGATAAGATTTTCAAAACTCAAGATAGACGGCGGTACCGATATTTCAGTCCTCGGGGATTCAGTACCCCAATCATAAAGATCTCTAATTTTTTGGATGTCCAGTCGCTCTTCTGGCATACGTGCATCGGTGCAACGGCCACGGGCTACGGCACGGGCTCACGGGCAACGGGCAACTGGCAACTGGCAACGGCAACGGCAACAAGCAACGGACAATCGGCATGGGCAATGGCATTTAGTCATGTTGGAAGTAAACAATGACAATGGGCAATGGGCACTGGGCACTGGGCACTGGACACTGGACACTGGGCACTGGCACGGGCACTGGGCACTGGGCACTGGGCACTGGGCAACTGGGCACTGGCACTGGGCACTGGGCACTGGGCACTGGCACTGGGCACTGGGCAACTGGGCACTGGCACTGGGCACTGGGCACTGGGCACTGGCACTGGGCAACTGGGCAACTGGGCACGGCACTGGGCACTGGGCACGGGCAACGGGCACGGGCAACTGGGCACTGGGCACTGGGCAACTGGGCAACTGGGCACTGGGCACTGGCACTGGGCAACGGGCAACTGGGCACGGGCAACGGGCAACGGGCAATGGGCAACGGGCAATAGAACGGGCAACGGGCAATGGGCAATGGGCAAAGGGCAATGGGCAATGGGCAATGGGCAATGGGCGGTGAATGAACAGAAAAATTAAATAGCAGAGTTGAAAGAGACGTCTTTGAGTGGCTCTTGCAAAACGTACGGAATCGTAAGTAGCCCACTAACCCCTATGGATTCATCAGAACTGCAAACCCGCCTAAAAGCAGTGTCCTGTGCCTGCCTCGACTAGCTGAGCTATATGCGAGCAGAGGAAGCTGCAATGTATATTCCAGGGAGATGATGAATGAATGAATCATTTTTTGTGTTCGCTATTAACAAGCAATAAAGTCTCTTAAGAAAATAATAATAATAATAATGATAATGATAATGATGATGATGATGATGATGATGATAAGGATAATGATAATGAGAATAACAATGTGATGACCCTTATCAAGCGTAATTAGAAAAACGTGAAAAATTATATTTTTCAAGCCATCGATCTCGTCGATAGATGCTCTCTTGAAAAGGAGCAAGTAATTAATGGGAGTGGCAAGGCGCGCAAGGGGACGTTATTCTTTTGTTCGTTGTTATGCAACTGAAAATATATCCTTTTGTGTTTTAGGCCGAGTAGTTTCCGAACGCTACAGTTCCCACAAAATGGTCTCGATTCTAGCGCACTAATTAGACCGTATTTATAACAATTTTCGGAATGTCTTTGAAAACTTCATTTTGAGCGCAAACGTATGGACGAGTTCTTCCTATGTTTTGACAATTATACAGGGAAGTTGACGGAACATAGGATGCTATTAAAGCGCTCGTAATTGACTTCCAAATCACATAAGTATCTTACAAGACGTTCAAATTAGATCCCTGTCATTGTGTTAGGAGAAAATTCGCCGTTGTACAGTCATTTTTTTCTTATTTGGAAGATTATAGAAAAACCGATGGTATATTCTACTTTGTAGCTAACCGATTCTTTGTTCACCTGAACCTGTGCAACGCCGTTTCACTTACTGTCATTCAGAAGACAAATAGTTCGTCATCGAGTTATTAGAGTTTCCTTTCATTAGTAAAACTTTCCTCCCGTTCCCTCGGAGGCTAGCCAGCTGAACTATTTTCAGTAATGAAGGTTTATTAGTTTCTTCGGAAGTTATCCAGCGGAACTATACTATTTTCGATAATAGAGTTTTTAATTTTTTTATTATTATTATTATTTTCTGTTCGTAGGATAATTTTCTCCTGCTATTAGTCACATCAATTTTTGGAGATAGTAGAAATTCAAATTAAGTATCTTTTTTATAAATTCTCCAGGTTTGTTCTAATCTAAATACTTTCCGTTCGTCTTATATGTTAGAATTTGCATAGTCATATTGTAGACACTTCACGTGCAAAGGATGATACATATATCACTGGATTTATGAAAACGGTGTCAAGAATTTGCGCCAAATCACCCATATTTCCAGTGATATATGTATCATCATTTACACGTCACGTCTACAATATGACGATGCAAATTCTAACATATAATACGAATACGGAAAGTACCTAGCTTAGATAAGAACAAAGTTGGAAAATTTATAAGTAAGATACTTAATTTGAATTTTTATTTATTTATTTGTTTACTCAAACTCTACTCTCTCCGAAAATTGGTGTGACTAATACAAAGAGAAAATTATCCTACAAGCAGAAATTAATAATACTCCATTACTGAAACTAATATAGTCCAGCTGGCTAACTTCCGAAGCGAAGAAACTAATAAAACTTCATTACTGAGAATAGTTTCAGCTGGCTAGCCTCCGACAAAGGGCTAACGCTCGAAACGTCAGCCTCCAAATCTCTTTACGGTGGCCAATTCACATTATCAACCCAGTTGATAAAACCATATTTTCTTGTAATACTCTCCATCGACGCAACACTGCAGTTTCTTTAGAAACTCCCCCCCCCCCCCCCCACCATATTTCACTTTGATTTCACAACTCCTATATGGCAGCCTCTTAGCCGCGTAGAAGAGGAAGAATTAGGGAAAGGAGAGCAATAAAAGGCAGAATAGCGAGAGATTTTTATATCGTCAACTTTGGAGATTGTCTCTGGCGAGAAAAAAAAAAACTCTCAGTCAGGCGCGCGTTATTTAAAACCGTTTTCATAAATCCAGACATATAAATATATATAGTGCGTTTATAAAGCTTTTTGAATTGCAGCAGGGAAAAATAGAATTTCTACAGAAATGTTCATTCTAGACATTTAAAACATTCTTACCGGTAATCAGCTTATTGAATTTCGTCGGAAAGTTGAGTGGTTGAAAACACGGTGTGCAAGAATACGTGTGCCATGTTTACACATCCAGCATTTTGGACTGATGAGGAAGGTTAAGCAGCTTTAGTCAGCGCTTAAAAGATTATGACATGTAAGTTCACCTCCATGGCAAATTTGAAAAGCTGTCTCAAGGGACATTCTGTGAATTGAACTGACGTCTTAAAATTATTTAATGAGTATATACTGCGTTCAGTAGCATAATGTCTAGAAGGAACTCCAGAAACTCGACAGCCTGCTTCCTGTTCAAGACCCTTGCAGCTGTTTTAGACAACAAAGCTTTCCTTTTATGGTGGCACGCATGAACCCAAAGATAAGTCCTGAAAGACGCCTTGTACGAACCAAGATCAAAATGAAAGCATCTATGAATTAACAGTTGTCAAGTGTACGAGCAAGAAGCCTCATTACAAGCTTTTTTAAGAATGTTTAGGCTGAGCTCAAGAAACTCGACAGCCTGCTCCCTGCTCACGACCCTCTTATTGTAGCTATTTGTGAAACGTAGCTTTCCGTTGATGGTGGCACATATGAATCCAAAGACCAGTCCCGATGGTCGTAAAGATACAGAGCCTGCAAGACCATCAAAGCGATAAGGCCCGTTTTCTGCGGCTTTCCACTCGTATCGCCCAAGATTTGACAAGTTGAACACTCTCGGATCTTGTTGGTTACGTTGCGCCGCCCTTAGCTGTTTGCCTGTGTTTAATTTAAGGTGGCACTGCTTAAGAAATGTGTGGTGCTGTCCAGTGAAGAACGCCCACTGCACTTGCCGAGCACATTGTTGAGCAAACTTCCAGAAATTTTTGTCCCAGGGCGATACCTCGATTTCAGTACGAAAACTGCTCACGCACAACACGAGCTCGCTGCTCTCGATCGCGGGACGACATTCCTTTCTTATATCAACGCTGCAGCTCGATTTGAGATACAATGGATCCATTGACGTTCGCTTCTTTGTGAAGGATCTTTGCCATGGCAATGTGTAACGCTGCAGTGATGGCTCCATGAACCTAGCACTCGACCACTTGGCATGCCTTGATCAATTCCCGTGTTTCTTCGAAGGAATACTCCCGATACACCACCGACGTCTTATCTGGTGCGGCCGGGTCACGGATGGACACTGGTGGGTAGCTGGCCAGGTATAGGTTTTCCGGACTTGGAATCTTCAAGACAGTTTTTATATTTGGTATCCATGAAGTCGCCTTAAAAAACAATTTTTCCAACAGAGACGGTCTGCACCGATGTTGCATCAGAACTCCAGTGGAAGGACGGAATGGCATGTTTGTGAGATGAGGTTTTTGTCCTTTGCACACCATGGTCAGGTAGCGAAAAAATTGT
Source organism: Platygyra sinensis (assembly GCA_019787425.1). Lineage (NCBI taxonomy): Eukaryota > Metazoa > Cnidaria > Anthozoa > Scleractinia > Merulinidae > Platygyra > Platygyra sinensis. The sequence continues at coordinate 130,740 of JAHPZR010013884.1, forward strand.
TCCAACGATAGCAGGATTGAACGACCATCTGTGACGACATGCAGGAAGCTAAATATGATCGTATTTTTGTAGGCGTCCTTCTCTTCGTCAACTTTTATTTCATCCAAAAGAACGGCACGCCACAGGGGACCAACCTTAAGATCCAAAGGTGTCTCGAATTCTCGCTCAAAAACACATTCAAGCTCATCGCCATTAAAGTCGTTAACGACCTTAAAATTGATTTCACTAAGATCTTCCACTTCAGTGAAGTATTCGGTGACCGGTTCTCCATTGCGCGATTCTTTGCAAATTTTCATCCTCAAAAGTGGGTAGCGTCTAGCCAGCAGTACCAATGCCTGTCTGACCTTTTCGGGATCCAGGTGTATTTTGGATTTCAGACGGAGAAGGACCACAATCATTGGAATGTATCGTTTGTCAAAGCCATTGATAAGTCCTTTTTCCAGATGTCCAACGGGACGACGAAGTCTTCCACCGCTACTGAACTGGATTTCTGTTTTCGCGAGGGACACACTAGAACGGGACCAATACTGGTCTAGAAACAGAATCACGGCCGCGAAAAAAGTGGCAGTGATACCAGCAACATAGTATGGACTACAGCGAGAAACAAAGCAGAAAATATAATCGATCGCCATCATGTTAGGGGCTTTGACATACGCAAAGTGAATTTTAATCACACTATAAGCGGAACCTGGATTCTCTTCTAATTGTATTTGCAAATATTCTTTAATTTTTCCAAACTTTTTTTAAAATTTGTTTCCATGGTTTCTCATTCTCGCAGTTCGATCACTATGAAGTTTGATGCGCTGAATCTGGTAGACCTTGTAACATTAAAGAATCGTTTATTTAAAGTTGGCTGTTTTCAATTTTTAAACATCATGCCCAATCGTGGCGTAAATCGTCAATGTTCACTGAAAATCATACGATTACTGATACTTCTATTGGTAAATTAAAGGAAACAACTAATAGGCAATCTGACTTTCAACATTGTAAGCTGAACAAATTATAGAGGACATTTTAATTAATTTACAATCAATTCTGATTGGAGCGGTTTGTTCTTAGTGAAACTACCGAACATTATACAAATAGCTCATAGCTTTAACGTTTCAGGTAACTGTTTCAAATGTAAATTAAGGGCAAAATATTCTGGAAAATTATTGCCGGCTACAAACCGAGCAGAATATGACTCCCCTTCCCATTCCTTGATCGTGTTGTCAAAGACCATCTTCGACAAGGCACTCAGCAACTCGACAAAAGTGATTTTTTAACAAACTTTTCCAGTAATGTTATGGCTGCATTCGCATCATTCTATTATTATGTCAAGCAACTGTAATTTTACACAATTAACTAGACACGTTGACTGGATGCTCTCCAAATTAAGTGATCAGATAATATTCGTCGTGTCTCTAATAAATATGTTATTGAGACTCCACTTAGCTATGGACCAAATTCTTTGTGCCCAAGATAACACTTCGAAAGAAGTTTGCAAAACGTTTGGAGTTTGAATCAGGGAATTTCGACCTTTTGTGAGCCTGAAGCAAATGTTGTCTTTCAAGACAAGAAACATCTGATAAGAAAACTTTAATGAGCTCGTCCGCTTCCATACAGTTTTTTTTGACGTTTGAGTCTGCGTTCTTTCTTTGACTTAGTGTTTAGGTGAGCCAAATTGCAACAAGGTTCAGCTCATGAATTCGACGTCCGAAGCGGTCCTAATATAAGCAATATATTTTCACAGATGCTCAAGGTCCTAAAATCACAAACCGAAGATTGTGTTCAGGTCGCACTAAATCCGCGTTAGATATGAGAAGCAAAATGATCTTCTCAAATACATCTCACACTGTTAGCCTCAACTGTTGTTTTTTTTTTTTTTATATAAGGATTTAAATTTGGTTTAGGTATTATCTCCGCAAGTCGTTTCAGTTGTTTGGGTATTTTAAAACAGATGTGGTAGTTAAAACTCAAATGCAACTAAGGGCGAGTTCGTTTGGGGTATTCCGGAATAAGAATATATTCCGGAATATATTCCGGCTATTCTACATCTGGGAGCAGAATAGCCGGAATGGAAATCCAGGTATTCCGGAATGAGAATAGCTCCCAAACAAACGCTTACTCGCATTATTCTGATTATTCTTATTCCGGATTGATCCCAAACGAAGCGCCCTAAGAAACGTTGGATAAACTTAGAGGGACACAGTCAGCTTGCGCACATGCGCATTAGATACCATTTAATAGCCAATTTGCATTTCTCAGCGACACGATCCATACTGTTTTTACGCAAATAAGATGAAAATAGCATTCAAGGATGAGCAAAAGCACACTCAAAAAAGGTTTTTCAGTAAACGAATGGACATCAAGCAAAACGCTGCAAAGATTGAAGAGGAATTCTAGATGGACTTTCAGGTTGGGGTGAACTCTTCAACTTAAGAAAACTAAAGCTGTCATTTGTTGTAATCTTGCGAACTTATTATGATTGCAAGAGGGACGAGAATATTTGTATTCATAAGTACATTCTTTCGTCAGGAGATTAATTGCTGCCCTCTCCCTGGTGATAGGACTTTCCATCATTTCATGATACTTGGCAGTTGGTAGCTTTTTCTAGAATCACATGATTTCCATCTTGATATACTTGTTTTAGCTGTTCATTTGAGTGTTGGCTTCATTTTCGTTACCTTAAAGAATTGTCTTGTACCTCACCTCACACGCGCGCCACTTTCGCCATGGTTCATTGCCCCTGTTTCAGTCATGAACGTACAGGCTGCTGTGGATATAAGCCATCTATGGAGCTGCTGCATGTATCAAGCGTGGGAGCAGACAAAGACTTTTTCAACATGACTACACCGGGCGTTCCATGAAAAGAATATAAAGCGCCAGCTAGATTGCAAGATACTGAGCTTGTCAAACGTTGGGTTTGATTTGCTTCCCAATACGGCCAGTGATTCGAGTTGACTACAAAGTGTCCTCCGCCATCCAAAGACTGGAAAAAGGTCAGAGTTTAGAGAGTGAAATTAGTTTCAAAAAGACCGCTATCAACGTTGTTGGCAATCGGGCAACCCTGAAAACTTTACTCAATCTTGCTTTAGGAAAGGAGATCTGTAAAACTCAAAAACCACGCGTTTGGCTTTGCTTCCACGGGTAACAGGTATCAGGTTCCATGTACCAGGTATCAAGTACAGGTACCAGGTGATAATAAAAGTTACACTAGTAAATCTGGACTTGCCTCGAACAGATTCTCAGATAAATTGCTCTGAGAAGGAATGCAGTACCCAAGACAAAAGAGCAATAATTCCATATCCCAGTTTTATTTCAGTTTCAATAATAGTGCTACATCCATGCATTTAAAGGACAATAATTAGAGTAATCCCACAATCACCAATGTAACACAATCTCATGACGTTTGACCCAAAAGGTAACATTAACCCTTCGAAATTGGTTGATCGCCTTGAACAAATGGTGAACGATCCTTCCCCCAGCTGATAGATCGCCGTGTGGTGTAGAATTACTAGGCAGCGATTGAGCTAAGGAAACAAGGAAAAAAACATACAACAACTCAAACTGCAATACCTTAACGAGCACCTGGGGTTAATATAACGTTCATAAGGGGTTTAGGGTGCGCTTAGAATAAAAAAAAATAGTAATGATACTAATAATAATAATTCTATCGAAACGTCAAGATGAAACATGTCTGAAAAATGAATTAAAGCTGCTATGCCATTAACTTTAATTCCATTTAAAATTTTGATGTTTGCAAGGAACGCAAAAGGAACGCACTTATAATATACATTATCACCTATTTACAATGATAGAGGGATACCTTAGCAAAGGAGTTACCCGAGCACTTACACACTTCCTATCTTTTCTCCGTCGTGTTTACAAGACAGCTAGGGTTACCTGGGTGGGCAAGTTACTCTGTCTGCGAGTAAGAGTTACCTTGGAAAACGGGTTAACACTTTCAGCTGTAAACACTCCAATCAGGGTTAATGCGCCTATACCTGGGTTAGCTTTCTACTTGTTTTCAAACCCTTTGAGTGCAACGGCGCATTGAGTTGCGGTGTCCCGGGTTGTAGGGTTACACCACATGTGAAGCTTTTCTTGCAAACCAAGGCTATCTTTCGCCCTCTAGCTAGGGTTAACCCGCTTGTCAGGGTAACCCTCCCACCTTGTAAACAGGCTCTTAGACGGGGGAGAGGTTTATATCCAGAATACTTTCTATGTTAGCAAATAGAAGTGCGGGGGTGGGGTTTTAACGTGGAATTTTACGGTATGATGTTTGAATGCGATAATAAAACCTGAACCCACGTGTTCTCGCTATTGGCATGGTTCTAGCTCGAGATGAAAGCTTTTGGATTTTACTTTCCTTCACATGGACGATGGCTGAAACATTGATCATTATTGACGTTTGCTTTGTCTTTCCTGTAGAATTAAAGCTGTTTTTCGAGTTAATAATATTACCTTTTTTATTCAACACATGTGCTTTGCAGATGTATCTTTGAAAGTAAAACAGTAACATTTAAAATAGCAAACGACCCCTAGAAATGTTCTAGACTTGAGACTACAGTTATTTTGTTATATTACACTTCTTACCACTACTTATACTAACCGTGTAACCTGCTGACAAATTGAGAAAGATGGAGTGGCCGCAAAAGTTCTAAAAAAAACAGAGCAAACCGGATGAATGTAAAAAATTTTCTATTGCGTTAGGTGCCAGACACCAAGAAAAATTAGTTTGAATAGGTTTAGAAAGAGGTCAGCCGGCTTGATTTACGTTCTAGTAATCCTCGAAAAAGCAAAACAGGAAACTGCAACAGCGGCATTGCAGCTTAACATTTTAGGTACCTTCTTCAAATTGTCCGTTTTCATGCAGCATGTCCAAGATATCATCATAGACATCATCTTTTTCCAGGCTGTCAGACTGGTCGACATGCAAAGGAAAAGAAAGAAGCCGACAATAGGTGCATCCATACTTGCTTGAAATCACCTGCAATTCACAGTTAAGCAGAAAGAAAGTGACTATGACTCAAAATCGCAACAACGTTGCAAGCTTCGGTAAACATTCACCTCGACATCGTCTCGGTTAATATTCACCAATGTTCATTGAGCCTGAGGCGAATTATGAAGCAGTTTATTTAAAGTACGGTTTTCATCAAGATAGTAGTAAAAGAGGGGTGGGGGGAGGGAATTTATTTATTTCAAACAACTACCGGGTAGTTGCTTAAAAATGGCTTGGAGTCCAGGTATTACAACTTGCAAGGCAGTATTTTAAGGCTAACTTCTTATTTTCTGTTTTCCGCTTTTCTGTTTTGTTTTTGTTTTCTTTTTCTTACTGTTAACAGCTACACGTGTTAGTACGGACAGGTAGAGATCAGTTCATATCCCCGCGAATCTTCGGCATATTACGAAAATATTTTCGTAAATTGTCTTTCGATATAAATGAAAATTCCATTCAGCAACTATCCACCTTGTTTACTTTCCTAGGTGGCAAAGGTTGCTGCGCCAACCTCTCAGATGTTATATTCACCGCTTAGCACCGCGGTGTTCTATAGCTGTGATATCAGCGGGATTTTACTAATATCAATTTTTGATACAGAACGAAAACATAAAAAAAATATGGTCTTGGTTTTAGCTCATTAAAGGCTATCCTTGGAAACATATAACTATACGGACACTTTTCTTTTATAGACTTTTCACTGTGTCCCAGAAAAATCAGAATTCATGCATGAATCCGTGACCTTGCGTATTCTTTTGCGAACTTATCTTCCCGAAACTGATCATGATCTAGGTCGACCAAAAGTCTGGTGTAGACATTTTCTTTTTTTTTTTTTTTTCTGGTATAAATTAATTTTAGAACACTAACATAAGAGAGCAATAGAAAACCGCTGGATAAAACGGCAAGGTGAGGTTAGTTGAAACCTAACCAAAATCCCCGGGAGCGCAGGGACAGTGCTGAATAACAAAGTCAATATTAAAGAAAAAAAAAAAGATAATACTAGGACGCTGTGCAGGGCTAATTGGGTTGCAATATTAATTCGTTGTCAAACTGTCTATAATCGTGATTATTAAAAAAAGGTGAACTTGTTAAATCTATTACCCTTGTATAAATATAAATATAACGTTATGACAGGCTTGGCATTCACTTCGACGGCGTGGGCACTTGTCAGTTAAAGACTATCGAGAAGGCGATTTATAAGCCTGTGTTAGAATTAATGCAATGCATACAGTGCAACGTACTCTTGTCCTTGTAGCAGTTAAATCAGTGCTAGTTGCCGCACTTTTTAAGTAAACATTTAATTACAAGTGTATTGTAACACGTACCGTTCTTTTTCCGAACTGTTTACTTGGTGCTCACTGCGGCTTGGGTATAAAGCAGCTAAAAAAGCGGTGTACATAAAGGTGGCAGTGAAAGAAAAGAAATATTATTTATTGTATATTTAATATTAATGTGTTCAGCATTCTTTATTTCACATAACAACCACGCAGTTGCTTAGAAAGAAATTGAAAACAATGAGTTACCGTCATTTATTCCTGGCATCTGAATACAATTTATAACAGCACTTTCCTAATATGCCGAAGAGAGTTAACGCCACTGTTTCGAATCTCTAAAGCACTTTGTCGCGAAGATATACTTCCACGACTTTCACGTTCTAGAACAAAACGTTTTGCGTAGTCATTGTTAATACTTCCATGACCTTTCATTTGTTATTGAGAGCTGAATTTGCTGAAGCCAATCACGTTCTAGAACAAAGCGTTTAGCGTAGCCAATTTTAATA
>JAHPZR010013884.1:140000-146803 GCA_019787425.1 Platygyra sinensis
CCGTTCCCATCGGGAAATTGCCGGTGATGATATTTTTCCCAGCAGTAGTCTATACTTAGGAAAAGCATAGCCAGACCAACTGGGGGCTTGTCAGTCAAGGGAAACAGTATTGTCGTACATTTGCATTTAAGTCGCGTGGACAGGTTTATATGTTTTTGGTTTAAGCAAAGGAGATTTTCTCTTGATTTCAGTCAAGGAGCAGGATAAGCCGTCAATGAAAATATGCTTGGAATTCAGCTTGTAGCATTAGTTTGTTTTTTTGGTTCATGTTTTCACGGGCAAGAGGTCGCGAGTTGCTTAAGGCTGGTTTTCACTAACGACGGAGTCGTAGTCGGAGTCACAAGAGAGATCACAACCTAATGAAATTCGAAAATTGGAGTCGTAAGCGGAGTCATAAGCGCGACGGAATCGGAGTCGGAAGAATTAGAACGTTTCCATTTCTTCCGATTTCGTTTACGACTCCGTCGCTTATGATCCAGTGAAAACTAGGTTGTCGGAGTCGGAAGCAGAAGCGGAAGAACCAACCAATCGCAAGACGCGGAATCGAACATTGTCATTAGTTTATTCTTCCGCTTCTGCTTGCGACTCCAACAATGCAGTTTTCACTTGATCATACGAGACGGAGTCATAAGCAGAATCAGTGTTCCGCTTCCGACTACGTCGGTTTGATTTTCACTAGATCGTATCGCTCTACGCCTCTGATTATATTACGACTCCGGCTACGACTCCGTCGCTAGTGGAAACCAGCCTTTAGATCGATGAAAAATGCAGCTTCGCACTTATTGCAAGCAGCTTGGGATGGAACGCCGAGTCAGTATAACGAATACGTCTTATAATTGTTTCCCTATGACTGAAATTTAAATTGACTTCTATTGGAAAGAGCTTCGCGCATTTCCATTTTTCAATTACTGGCGCAATGAATAGAACAACAACAACAACAACAACAACAACAACAACAACAACAAAAACAACGCGATAAGCGTTAACAAACAACAAAGCGTGATTTGCTCACCTCAGTTGCGTTTGAGCGATTTCACTCTTCGGCTCGGCTTCAAAACCTGTACGTCCTCGGGCTTCTCAGTTTTAAGCTTAGAAAAGATTATGATAATAAAGAAGTATTATCGTTTGTCTTACGATGTAGTCACTTAACATGTCAATCGCGACGTTTCGCAACGTTATTGTTAGTCTTCATCAGGCGATGAAGTAGACTGCTTACGCGAAACATTATAAAGCACGATGCTCCTCTGTGATTGGTTGTTTTTTTATAATTAACATTTATTTATTGTCATTATTAACGACATCGATATTACCTTTACAATACGTACAAAAAAAAAAACTTACAATCACAGCTGTTGAACGTCAAACGCTGTGATTGGTTGGCGTTCAACAGCTGTGATTGGATGCGTTTTGATCCTCTCTGTTGCGGCAGGCTGTTCCCTCAGCGGTCCGCTTTTTTGCAGCTCTTTTGTTGTTGTGTTTCTTGGTCGTGGGCATCAAAAACATAAAACTCGCGATGTTTCAATTCAAAATAAACCACAATATTCTTTATACTCGTGATAAACCTTTTAGAGCTGAAAATATGTCAATTGTGCGGTGTAAGACAGACTCTAGAGCATCTCAGTTCGTAGAATGTCGGCACGTCCATTCTTTCTAGAACCTTCTTGCCTCTAGGTGGAACTCTTGTAACTTGCCCAAGGTAGTTCTGACGAACAATGCTAAATATATGCACATCACCCCGAGAAGCGATCTTTCCGCGCTGTCAAACTGTGCCTGATAGTAGCCCGTTACTAAATCTATACTGCAGCCAAAGAAAATGAATCTCACCGCATATCAGGTTTCAAAGTATTGTTAAAAAGAAAATTATCCACGGAGTCACCAAGAGTACTAGCCGATCCGTGAACTTTTAGATACTTATATGCTATATGCTATTTGATTTCATATGTAATGAATGCCAAGTATAAGTAAAACGAACATTGCACACAGTATTGGGAATAGTATTAGTACTGTAAGTTAAGATAGTTTTGTGAGCAGTAGTAGTGGTGTAAGTAACGGTTGTATTGGAAGTAATGTCAGGAACGGTGTAAGTGATATTAGTATTGTAAGTAATGTAAGTACTGTAGGTAATGTTAGTATTGTAAGTAGTGTTAGTAGTGTAAATAATGTTATTATTATATGTAATTAAATTTTTCATTAAAAAATAATCTATGCTTCAATAGTTTAATTTGAATTGTGCGCAATGTATGGTTTCTTCCAGATCTTCTATTTTCTAGGAGAGTATTTATTATCAAAATAAACATAACTTTCATCCGTTCTCTTTTTTCTTTCCCAAACTTGATGATGTTTACGTAATATATAGCATTATATAATAACCGAAGTTATTCTCACATTTTTATTGGATCATGCCTATGATCTATTAGAAGACAGACGCACGATTGGTGTCATCATCACAAAATTAAAAATGGAAGAAAATTTGAGACTCAATCGGTTGTCGAGCGAGATTAAATCAAAAACAAAATTGGTCTCCAAATTAACTTGAAGGTGAGACACCATTGTTTTGTCGCGAATATAACAAGCCCGATAAACAAGATGTTTATGACATTAATTTATTCAAACAACAATTCTCAGTCTCAAAATAATTGTTGAAATAGAGTGATGTCAGGAATAAAATATCAAAAATCGCCGATGTACATGATATGTACATATTTATTATGTTAAATATTGTAATGCGCTTTTAAATATAGTTAAAATCTTGGCATCATCCCCCTAATACGTCAATTATGATATTACAATGCTTCACTTCATATCCTTGGTACGTCTGCTTTAATTCCCAGCGAAAGAGGTCCGTATTTCGTGATTTTCTGCTCCCTCTTTTTCTCCCGATTTGTAATGTAAGGGCAACTCATCTCCAGCCTGATGACTCGCTTTGACACGTGGTTGATAATGCGTGCATCGACTCTGTTGGCTTTAATTTCTTGGTGCTCCGCGAATAGAGGGACATCCCAGAATGCCTCCGTGTTGTTCGTCTTGTACATTGGTTTCGGTTTCAGTGACGAGTACCAAGGTGGCATCGAATCTACAAGGCCTAAGTCATGCATGCTCTCGAAGAAAAGGATCTTCAGGGCTGCCTTATGTCGGGTAGTGTACTTGGTCTGTGCAAGGGCGGTACAACCAGTGAGGACACGGGCGACACCGTTTCAGGAGCTTTATTACAAAGCCTGCACTTCACCTTGCCCATCGTGTCCGTGTGCGTTTTCTGGCAAGCATGCAGCCTCGTAGGTAATAACTGTTTGTAGAGCTCAAACATCCAAACAACTGTATGTGTTGGGCATTGTTTCCAACCGCTTAGCCACCAGAAACATTCATCGAAGTTGAGGCTCATGTCTTCCCTTCTTTTGGAGGTCAGTTTTCCCTGCCAGCTCTATACATGTACCGCTTCCCATGTCTTCTGTTCTAAACCCCTTCTCAGCTCTGCCTTCATTCTCTGCTGTCATCACCTCTTCACCATCATGCTCTATGCAAATTGGGTTTGAGTACTCAAGCTGCAACTGGAGACCCATCACCTCTGCATACCTTGCTGCCTCTTTAATTAAAGAGCTATGGTCTAACTCTTCCGTTCTCTCTTCAAACTCGCGCACCATCACCATCGCTGGGTCACTATTTCTATATAGCTTCACTGCCGCCTTTATCTTGGTCACTTTGCACTCCTCCTCCTCTCTTCTCTCTTGGCATGTATAGAATGGCAGTTGAACCACTGGGATATTTACCATTATAACCCACCCATTAATTTTTGAGTGATTTTATTGGCTACTTTACGTCACGTGGTATAAATCTCCGGACAGTTATCACGCAATAACCCCCGTTTGAATCGATATTTGTCCTCCGATTGTTTCCGTCGAGGAGAAACTTAATCAGCACAAGAATTTCAACTTTTCTTTTCTCTTATTTAATATTGAAGGAAAACAAACTAGTGTTGCTGACTCGAGCGATGGTAACATCAAAAAGCTGATGGCTTATCTATTGGGAAATCTAGGCAGATCGTGAAAAGGTCGATAAAGTCCTGGAAAAAGATGTGTTTCTCCGAGAAGGTGACAGTACTAACCCGGGGTTGATAAAATATCAATCATAATTGGGTGTAACTATCTGTAGCTGCTATAAAGAGGTTTCCAGCTGAATTTAGTTCAAGCAATACTAAAATTATCACCCTAGCGGTTCACATAGGACAGAAGCAATCGAATGAGTCAATGAAGCAACTGCAAGCTGACGCGAAAAGCGGGAAAAACGTGGGAAAATGTGGAGTAGTGAATCACGTTTTGTTTTAGGTTTAGAGCGGTTTTCATTTGAGTGTCGAAAAATAATTGGTTTTGCACTTTCTACGCTACATGATTGGCTCAAAACATTCGCGCCACTTTTTCATCCAATCAAAGGAACAACCAAAGCCAATCGTGACGCGTTCGCAAGCATTTTCCCGCGCTTTGCGTCAGCTACATGTAATTACTTCGAGATTGGTTTTAAGACACTCAATAGGCCATATTCGTATTCCCGGCATCGGACTGGAACTAGCTTGCAAGTGAGGCTGATGCGGGGGAGTCTTTTCAAATACAAATTATATTCAACTCTTGTTAATGTATTCCCCCGCATGAGCCTCAATTGCAAGCTAGTTCCAGTCCAATACCGAGAATACGAATATGGCCTATTGAAAACCGCTCTATTTTTTTGTTGGCTAACGAAGTGGCGCGAGTGTTTTTTCGTGTTGCCTTCTTTTTTTTAATCAGTGGCTTAGCGCTTTAGCGGCATTGCCAGACCAATGCAAACGAGAATTACCTTTCGGACAATCGATTGAAAACCGATCTCAACGTGCTAGCAACATTTTCTGTTCGTTTACGTTTCTTCCAGTACGATGAGAAAGAGGCGTATGAAAATTTCAAACAGTTTTATGAAGACACCTTACCGGAGTTCAGGAAAGCTGGCACTGTTGTCCAGTTCAAGGTAACAATAGCTTTTTTGTTTACTCTTCAATGTTTTGAAAAAATGAAGTGATATTTACAAAATGCAGCAAGATAATTTCAGGGTTGTATATAAGAGCTGGCAGCCAGCGAACTTCGCCGGCTTCTCTGCCAGGTTTCGCCGGCTACTTTCATTGCTTCACGAGTCAAGGTATGTTGAGGAGATGATGTTTAATGGTGTCGAAATTCAATAGGCCCTTTGCTGGATCTGGTCACATGGCAACCTCATTCCCAGGGTCTCTCATGGTACGGAATAAATTACAATGGGACGCAAATAACGCAGTGGGACTTCCAAAACAAAGGAACTGTTACCAGTCCAGCCCTGCTTTCCTTTGTTTTGAAAGTCCCACTGCGTCGTTTGCGTCCCAGCATAATTTATTCCGTACCACGTGACCGGATCTTGCAAAGGGCCTATTGCGCTTCGCTGTAATTATGGAAAAACTGAGAACACTTTCCGTCGCTTATTTTGCTAGTAATCTGTCAGCATCTTTTGCCTCGGTTATGCTGGAATAAAATCAACAAAGCTCGGCACTACACCAGAAGAAAACGGAGTCAGGATTGTTCTAGTTGCATGTAACACTAAACGAATACAACGCCATGTTGGATCAAACTTCGCATACAGAGGGTGGTCGTTAGGCTTTCTATAGGGACTTTACAGAGACGACGGACTGGCAGTATTCAAAACACCACGGGACCACAGGCAGACAGAATAAGAAAGGACATCACGAGATATTTTAAAACTCACGGAGTGAACATCACAATCCAAACCAACTTCAAGATCGTCAACTTCCTCGATGTCACATTCAACCTCAACAACGGAACGTGCTATACCTACAGAAAGCCTAATGACAACCCTCTATATATTAACGTTGAATCCAACCACCCTCCCAACATCACCAAGCAGCTACCCGACTCCATCAACCGTAGAATCTCAGAAATTTCCTGCAACGAAGAAGAATTCAACAAAGCTAAGACTGCCTATGACGACGCCCTCAAATCCAGTGGATACACAGCAAGCCTTTCCTACAACAAACACAGACAAAATGATCGACCAAGTAGAAACCGCAAGCGTAATATTATCTGGTATAATCCTCCTTTTAACAGCAGCGTGAAAACTAACATCGGCAAAACCTTCCTTAAGCTCGTATCTAAACACTTCCCTCATCAACACAAGTATCACACCCTTTTCAACAAGAACAACATCAAAGTAAGCTACAGCTGTATGGAGAATATGGGAGCTATAATAAGCAAGCATAACAAGAAGATCTTATCAAATAACGACTCCAACGACTACAACGACAAACTATGTAACTGCAGATCCCAACAAAATTGCCCTCTCGACAATAAATGCTTAACCACCAACCTGGTCTACAATGCACACATAACATCTACGACAGCTAATCAAACCACTACCAAGAACTACATCGGACTGACAGAAGGAACTTTGAAACAAAGATACACTCAACACAAGTCAACATTCACCCACAGAAAACTTTCTAACAGCACTGAATTATCAAAATACATCTGGCAACTCAAAGACAGCAACACCAGCTTTACAACTAAATGGTCTATCATCGCAAGAGCCCGCCCCTGTCACAATTCAAGCAAAAGATGTGATTTATGCTTAGCAGAAAAACTTCATATAATTAAACGCAGCAACAACAATCTACTGAACAAACGATCCGAGCTTGTATCCAAATGCCGACATGAAAGTAAGTTTTATCTCAAGAACAATTGACGCTTATCCTACACAATAGCTATTGTATTGCACTCCTCCACTTTCAGTGTTTTAGCTCAAAC
>JAHPZR010013887.1:0-13724 GCA_019787425.1 Platygyra sinensis
GTTTTCAAGCCTTGCCGAAGAAATTTGATTTTGTTTGATTCTTGTGGGGATTTGCTCTTAAAACTGTTAATTTAGAAACACTATTAATGCTACAAAGTGTCCTTTAATTTTGCCATAACATATATGTTACTTTTTTTTTCTCTCTGCTTCTCTAAAATAGGTGGTTGACTAGCCACCCATTACACCCTCCCCCCCCCCCTCCTAAATCCAACAAAAGACGAAAGGCACTATAAGAGCTACTCAGTCCGTGAATTTATAAACACACTGACTAATAACGAAATATAGTAAAACAGTTTTGCTTTCTTTTTTATGATATACAGCTACATCAAACGGGAAGAGGAGCTCACTGAATTCAACTTCTGGTGGACATTGCCACACACATAACATGAAATTAAAGGTGTATGTGTGTAAGAATAGAGAAGGTAATAATTAATTTCTGGTAGTTACCAGTAGTTACCTATTATATCATGTTATGACGGTAATATACTTATAGAGGCATATATGGATTATTTGCTTCTGATACTAATCTTTAGTATCACCCAACTAGTGGACTAATGCAAATCCTGCATTTTGCTTGGCTACGCTACCAGAAGACTATTAGTCATAGGCCTCGAGAAGCGAAATTCGCAGGTTTCGTTTTTCTTTCGTTTTATTCCCAAAATATATATTTATTCAACTCGCATTTGCTGACTTTATTATTACCTTTTGTGAGCCGACCGCTTGGATGATACTAAAACCATTAGACCATTCATCCTCAACGGGGCCACGGGTCAATAGCCCTCGCGGGCTACGGGTGTAATTGTTATATATACCTTGCATATGGCGGCTGGACCCGCGGTATGAGCGGCAGTCAGAACTAAGCTGTCCTACCGAGACTACACGATAACAGTAATTTTCTTCCAACACTGAAAAATAAAAACAATGCTTAAATTGTTTTGGGGGCCATAAGGATTAATGATTATGATAAAAGTTGTTTTGGCTTCTTCTAATGCATGAAAGTTAGACATTTCGAGGCAAATGAAAGGTATAGACTATGTTATAGAATCAAACACTTACCGTGCATTTTTACCTCTTCTAATGGTTAACTTGAAAATTCTAGGTTTAATTTAATAAGGAACAGCTTATTTGTTCAAAATAACACAGCCATTATCCTATCTAGCGACATTCGACGAGCTACAAGAGAGTTGCCGTGGTGGACGCCGGCGACCCATTTTTAGCACCAAATTAGAAGCTTTGAGACAAAAAAAGATTTCCATTTTCACTGATTACAATCTGATATGGTTTTTGGAATTGTAATTCCCTTTTCGTGAGAAATTAATGCCATCTTTAGTGAGAAAAGTTACCTGATTTTAAAGGGTTTACTGCTAACTTATATTAACGTCAGGACAGTAAAGTTTTTCCCGCCTGCTAAATCCTAATTGGTCAATTCAAATTTCCCACGCGCCAGACGTATACAACGTAACACTTGACAATCTACTGCCACAGTCATACACTTCTCTTTAGTTTCCAATTGCCCACTAAGAACGACAGCCACAGTCAGTGTTTCTCTATCGTAAGACATGAGCTTGAGATTTGTATTTGTAACAATCATAAATATCTTAATATTCTCTCCACAATCTGATTACCTGGAACAGGGCACAAATATTTTTTTTCTCTTTCATAGAGTCATTTTCCATTACTATCAAAATTATACTGAGAGGCAAACACTGACCCAAATACAGATTTAAGCGGCTATTGCCTAACTGATGGGGCTGTAATGCATTTTATGTTTGATGTCTGGGGAAATATCAATTTAACTTATTTTTCGCCTTCTAATAAACTCATTCTGGCATGTAGTGAATCAAGATTTTATCTCGGATTCTGCGAGTGGCTGTCTAGTAACCGTGATAGAGCGCCTATTTCGCTCGTGGGGTCTGGTGGTATGCCCTCCCCTAGAACATTTTGCAAAATTAAAGCATTTTTGGTGCGTTTTCCAGGATTTTCAGCCGATGTATCGATTGGACTGAATGATAATGCGTCATTTACTTAGTCAAACACCTAAAATAGATTAAAACAGCCCATACTAAACACATTAATTGTGCTCACACCTCCATGATTGTTTTTCTTTAGGTCGTTTATCTAATGGTCCGTCCCTTACTGTAATCGATATAACAATTATTCTAGTACAATTGTGAGCTAGCACATCACATCACATCACAGCAATTTGAAAGGCTTATAAACTGATAAATAACTATATCTTGTTCAAGAGGCAATGTATAGCCTGCCTCTCTTCTCTAAATTTACTTTATAATTTAAGACTAGGCACCTAAACTTTCATCCGTCGTTTTCTCCCTCAGAACTGGCACAAGGCTTTCATGGCTCCCTTGCCAACGCGGACCAGGCGTTAATTGTAAAATTTTAATGGAGCTGAAATAACACATTTAAAAAGCTTCTTTGGTAGCGTTACCCAAGTAGTGAAAAGAGGGTTTAGATTTAGTTTAAATAATGTTCATTCAATTTACCAAAACATGTCGCATCATAGATAAATTGAAGCTATATTCAATAGTCGTGTTATGCGTAGAAATCTACTTACATCGGATTGTGCGGTGACCAGACAATTGAAGGAAGGATTTCAGCTTTTGCACAGTGGTAACTCCATACAAGCATGGCTGCAGCAAGAAACACACAAGCACTTCTCCTTCTAGTGTTTCCAAGGTCCACACGATACAATGACATCCCAGTTTTCGTGGATGTTAAAATCGTAGATGTTTCTTCGTTAGTTAATGCTTGCTTTTCATTTCAGATTTTAAAACTGCTTGGAATAATGTGCGATAGTTTAGATCGTAGGCGTCAAGTGTAAATGGTTTTTAAAAACCCTGTCCGGCTTCATGGTATGTAAATACTTTCAGTAAAACATTCACGTTTCAAGTTCCTTGTAGACTTGTCAAAGGTATAGTTTCCAAAACAGGAACAATTTGTAAACTACTTTTCTTCGAAACTGAATCTATTTTTAGTACGCTGATAAATTCAAAACTTCCTTTCGATACCTTGTAGTATATTCACATCCCAAGGGAGTGGGGATTGGGTATGAAAGCAATTTTTCGCACGCTTGTTCTCCTCTGTTTCAGCAGGTCACGATTGGATGCGGACGACAGTTATGTGTTAGCGCAAAATTACTGTCAGAAATCATGTAATTAACTACGTCACAATACGCGCGACGTTAATTCCAAAGTCTTCGAATTCTGCAATAAAGTGAATTAGATGTAATATCAAGTGTTCACGTTGTTATCAACTTCTGCCTTCACAGTTACTTAAAACTGTACCTTCTACCAAACAGTAGACCTTGTTCATCGTGGATGTCGAGATTGTTTATTGGCTTTTCCAGTTTACAATGCATATTAGTCATCGAGTCTGCTTGAAGTCAACTAGTATACATGTAGAGAATAACAATAGAACAAAGATTTTGTCTTAAGACAGATTTCTCGGTAGCATTCTATATACATAAATATCTTAGCATGATCACTAAGCGTGGATTAAACTTGATGAGAGCCGCACAAAAATGTAATTAATAATCTTACTGCCACACTCACGTCATTTTCACTTTCTAAGCTGCATGTGAAACAAGAGATATGGACTGTTTTAAAACAATACCTTGACAGCTAAAAATAGTGGTGTTTCGTTCTAGACACCCCATGTCAGACCAAAATCCCTGACTTACACAATCTAAGTGAGACGACAAGCAGCTCCCACCCTTCCCACCCTGCCGAGGTATGGCTTCAAGAAGGAAGCCAATGGTGGAAAACCGTTTCAAGGTTCTTCGACGTTCATCATCCTTCAGTTTTCAGCAGAGTGGTATTATATACTTCTTCCGGTCACGTGCCAAACACAAGACTATCGCCTGAAAATAGCCAGTGTTTAAAAAAATGGTGATGTTCACTCTCAACTGACAAATGACAAATCATCACAAATGTAAAATTATGTATTAAAATGCAAGCCCGTGCAGAGTAGATGATTTATTTTCAAGGAAAATTTAATCTTGGCCATACCCCAACCACAATAGGTTCACATACCGGAGACGTATGAAGTGATCAACCACTATTTCCCCTTTTTGAATTCCTTAGTGTATGTGTTTGCAGGGGATCTGTCAAACTCGTGTTATAAGCCCGTCATTCGTAATCCTTGGAAATGACTCAAAACAGAGTAACCGCAATCAGTAATACCAAATGATCCAAAAAGCGGCTCAGTACATGCATTTTAAAAGAAAAACGATTTTTATATCAGCAACCTTGCCACGACTGGAGGGAGTGACGGGATGAAAAAGAACTAAAGGACATTTAAACTTCAAAAAGCTGAAATGTCATTCTTCAAGGCCTAGCGTGTCCAAGCCTGCTATTGGTTCGATGTTTAGAGACCTGATAATTGTAAATCTTGTAGACAACCTTTCCTTGGAAGAAGGAAGTTGTAACATGAAACATTTTTTTGGACTAATCAGCTTCTCTCTCAATACTCGCCACATTTGTCAGAATTGCGCCATTCAGTATTCCCAAGAGACTACATATACTCATTTATATTGATTTATATAAAGCGAGATGGTCTACAAATACAAACTCAAAACGTATGTAAAATTTATTGATCAGACTAAAAAAAGTTGCTACAAAATATTTACATCGTGCTTATGACAACATGAGGCCTTCGAAACCACATATATCTACAATTAAAAAGCTGATTAAAATCCTCGGAACGAGTTGGGCAGGGCCTGGAAACAAGATATTATAAAGCTAAAATTTCGGTGAGCTGTTACTTTCTATTACTTCTTAAAACTCTGTTTCAAATTTCTATATATTCCATATTTATACAATAAAAAAAAATCACTCGCGTGTATGACGATATCACTCTTGCGCCATAGAAGTCTTTTATCTACAATTGCCAAACTGATTCTTTGACGTGTTCTTGGACAGACTTATTAATATTTTTCTTGTGGTCTTGCCCAAAAGAAGCTCACAAACTAATATAGCGGCACATTGGCTGTTTGCATTTTTACACATAATGAAGTGAACGTAAGGTAGTAGAGTTTGCTTACGAGCATAGAGGCTCACCAGCCCAGCGCTTATGTCCCGCTTCAGCAGCAATAAGCGAATAGAAGTACTTCTACTCCCTACTCGATGGAATGCTGGTCCATCGCAGGGTTACCCCCAGCATTAAATTTGCTGATATCCATTTATATACCTGGCTGGAGAGAGGCAATGTGAGCTGAGTAAAGTGACTCTTCCCCCAACGATCTCCAGCTAGGGCTCGAACCAGGACCGCTCGATCTGGAGACCAGCGCATTAATCATGAGGCCACCGCGTTTCCCACATAAAAAAGTGATGATATCGACAGCAGGTTCGTCTTCGTGGCGTTACGCACACTGATTACTTACACACATTGACTAGACTCTCAGTCCCAGTCCCCATCAGGGCAATCATTGATTCTTATCGTAAATGAAGTACTATCACGTGAGGCAATTGACGTTGCTTTCTTCTTTCGATAAAGCTGGCAGGTCAGGATAATGGAAACAATAAGAAGACCAACACACGTAAACACGAGAAAGCCAATCGTGATCAGGTAAGTGGATTCTTCTTCTAACACTTCATTTTCACGATGACCTGTGAAAAAAAAAAACCTTTTGGTTAGCCCAAGAAAAAACGGTTAGCCCGAAGGTCATTTGCTAAAAATTATACCTTGCTTTGCGCCCTGTAGATATTTTATATATTAAATTCCCGAGAATTGGCAGGTAATGAAGGATGTCTGAATGAAATATAGCAAAATGAAACGACAACCTTTAAACTACTCTCTACTGCATCTCGCATTGTCTCGCATAAAACATAACAGACTATTAATAGTCACTGCGACAAAATAAAAGATTTATTTCTCTCAGTCATGAAAAAAATTATTCAGAAAAAAAAATCTGTACTAAAAAACGCAATAACATTGACGTCCTGCGGGAGTTGCTCACAGAAGACTTTTCGACGTAAAATTCATATGATCACCTATGCTTTGTAACAATTCATTCAGATCAGTGGACGTTTACAGCAATTTTGACATCAAATGGCTTAAGATATTAAAACGAGCTCGCTCCTTCTTTTTCATCTTACCTGGATCTTTCCTTCCTCGAGTGGGGGTGTTGGGGACAGTGTAATTCACACATGACCTTGATGAGGTGTTTTTAGTGTTGGCAGTAGTTTGCAGTTGAGTGGCAGGAGTAGTGTTGGCAGTAGTTTGCAGTTGAGTGACAGGAGTAACGCCATCACACCTGTCCTCGCTTTGACAACGTGGATCTGAAAAGAAAAGGTTTCAATAGTTGAAAGGGTCTGTAGTGTGAGTAGGTGACTCGCAGGTCTCTCATATCATTGCAATGCCGTACTCGTGTACGTGTAAAAGCGATTTGAACTCGAGAGATCATTGACTGTGATAGATAGATAGATAGATAGATAGATAGATAGATAGATAGATAGATAGATAGATAGATAGATAGGATAGATAGATAGATAGATAGATAGATATAGATAGATAGATAGATAGATAGATAGATAGATAGATAGATAGATAGATAGATAGATAGATAGTTAGATAGATAGAAACTTTATTAAAGTGTCAAAAGCTACCTAGCTAGGGAAAAAGAATCCCTTACTAATTTGGGGACACCAATTAGGGAAAATTAAGAAACTAAAAACTATATAGTAATAGGTAAAATATCTACAGTTATCTAATTACGGGATTTGTAGTAAAAATATACAGAAGTCAAGAGGAGCAGAGGCTACAGCCTGCGCAGCCGTCATCTAAGAGTTCACTTATATTGAGTTGGCGTATCTTGCCTTTGAACGACATTAGGGTTGTCACGTCGCTGATACTCTGGGGTAGTGAGCTGAGGATCCCGGGGGCTTGGGGCGAAATACAAGTCGCGCGGTACACAAAACTCCGAGCGATCAATTATGGTTCACTCGAGCTCGGAGACCCTGCGGATGAAAACGTTCCTCATTTCATGCTTTTAGTGTTTTCTAATAAAGTGGGCGCTACAAGAGGTCCTGGCAACTCCCGGATGCCAATTGACGTTATTGTTTTCTTATATGGACCACTGAAAGACAAATCCTGGAGACATTTCACGCTATTTCGTGGAGACAAGACAGTAGAGAAGCGTCGAAGAATTGAAGGACCTTACTAGAACATGCATATGAATAGACAGCTGGAAAGAGGGCGAAACTAGATTAGTTTTACTGTTATAAATATCTTGTAAGTGCATGCTCTTATTTTCTATCCTTTGCTCAGAGTGAAAAATCAACAAGGAAACAGAACACTAACTTAAGTAGCAGTCCTTAGCAGCGTCTTTAAGTATATCACTTTTAATTCCTTCCTCAAGTGTTAACAAACAACTGACCTTCACTGTTCGTACAAATATGGAATTTAAGCTTCATGTTTTGTGTCTTGCAGTGTCCACCAGAAGTGCTCTCCATCGATGATTTTTCGCCATTCGAAGTTGCTTGAAAGAAAACACAGCACATGTAATTTAAATCCAATGTACTGACTTTATAGTTAGCTAGAGATGTCCTGTTAATGAAGACTAAATAATGGATTAGATGCTGCATGGGAAAGACACAGACAATGGGAATACTTTTAGCCGGGGGGTATGGGGAGAAGACTATTCTTCGAAGACCTAGCGAATTAAGTCGGAACAAGAATGAAAAGAAAGTTATAATTTATTCAAAAAAAACCACTGTCAACCATAGAAAGCAAGCTTTGATTCAATGCACACGAATATCAATGGGGATGATCGTTCCCAAGTGATGTAGCGTACGAGTCACTAAACTCCTAGTCTTTGTGTACCTCGATTGTCGATTGTACAGCTACTCTGTTGAAAGTGCGGCGGAAGGAGGAATACTTAAGAAAGAATGTTGAAAATTGCATAAAGTGGTTGATTTTTCTTACCTATAAAATAGTAGTCCTTTCCAGGCTCAAATTTGGGATCGACACTTGCGCTATATTTCTTAAAAATCACCGTGTAATATTTAAGGTGGAAGGGGTCGTCACATAGTATAAGTTTGATGTCAGTTGTCTGACTGTTCACCTCACAGCGCTCATAACTCTGTCTGCTGACCAGCCACAGATTCTCGTACAGTGGACGCAGGACATTACTACTGGCGAGTTTGGTTACCGCGGTAGCAGTATTCGGACACACGAAGATAAGCTTAGACATTGGATGGACGCATTGTGTTCTGTTGTTCTTGAATCTAGAGATATCAAATAAGAATATCAAATCAGTGAATTAGTCCGAAAGTTCTTTCAGGTAGCTTCATGTAACTAAACTGAAACAACAACAAAAAAAACAGAATAAGCGCAGGGAATTTGGCCCCGAAAAAAATCCTACAGAGCCAGAGGAAGTGAAAACAAATTCCTGCAAGCTGAAGAAGTCCCAAGCCCCAATCACTTTTCTAATGGTCCGTCTCTAATTGACTGTTAGCGGAAGGCATTTAGGTTTCTTCATTTAGCGACTGAACTAAGATTGTCTTGGAGAATTTCAGTTTCAGCCAGACATAACCTCCATAAACGAGTAAATACAATTGACAGAGAAGAGGGGATTTTTGTTTCGAAATGATTCTAATTTCACAATTAAATTTTGCCTCATGATATGCCATTACTTTAATGTGAATTCTACGTTTCATTACCTTACGAAAAAATAGACTTCGGAAAAGTTCTTAGCCATAATTTCCCTGGTCTGTTGGTTCGGTTAAGTCTGCAGCCATTGACATCGCTATTGGGTAAAGAAAATGTGTTTCAGAACGACAACAATAAAAGCAAGTGACACACTCGAACGCCAGCCCACGTTGAGTTGGTGTTTGAGTGAGTCACTTGCCTTTACTGTTGTTGTAGAACGACACCTCTCCGTATCTTGTTCATAATTCAGAATCCGAATTAGTAATTTTAAATACAGTGAAACTGTATTTAGCGGACACCCTTGGGACATCCGGGGTGACTAGTGTCCATTGAGGTGATTCCACTGTAACAAAAAATAAATATTTTCTCCAAATTCATCCAGATCGTAATCATATTATTAGACAAATGCAAGGTGGCCAGGCTCGTTTTCGCACAATATGGATGGCCTTTATATCCACCGACGAGAATGTTATTACTTTAACCTTAGTTAGCAGAAAGGAGCACTAGAAATTCTAAGAAAATCACTTATTGGATTAATTTGTTAGTGATGTTAAACAAAAGAGACTCTGAACTTACATTTTACACCATGTTAGTTAAACAGGAGTTTTATCCACAGACTGAAAAATTCTCTTCGTGCGCGAATACCCAACACTAACTAAAGACGCATTAAAATCAAGATATTTTCAAGCAGGATGTTATACTTTTCTTTAAATCGAGATATATTGTAGATAACCTTCTGTAGTTAATTTGATGCATTAATAAGTGGGGGTCACCAAGCTCGTTTCAGAAAAAACGATCATTTAGTTTGCTGTCCAGCGTAGCTCGAAGGACATCTCTTACATTTTGTACGCGCACGCGCTCATGAGCGCGCTAATGACGCAAGAGTCGTTCCTTAGCCGGGGTGCGCAATGCAATACTGAGAAATCGCCATGAAGTCTGAGCCTTTAGAAGTAAAAAAACCCTTGAAGTGTCCGCTTATTCCAGGCTTTGGGCAACAGAATGGCTTAATATTGTTGTTCGCGTGCGCTTAAAAGAGGTGCCCGCTGAATGCAGGTTTATTTTACAGTAAATGCGGGAAGAAAAATTAGGGACTTAAGCCTGTGTCCCCTAAATAGAGGGTGTCCGCTTAGTAAGAGCCAGAAGAGAATATATGTTTCTTTAGCATCATCACTAAAATAAACAGAAAATAAAAGACTCGCTCAGGAGTTGAGACGATATTCTGTCGAGTCCGTTCCAATCAGTTTTGGCCACTATGTAAAATGATTGAATATACATGTCAATTATTGTAAGGTATTGTGATTATACTTAGAAAACCAAGACCAAATCAAAGAAAAAAAAAGGGTGCTGTGGATGACCACATTCTTCTAATGGAATCCTCACATAATTCAATATTCAATATTCATTATTTATTACTGATTCAACTTCAAAAAGCTCTGTTATTCCGTTTTAACCTTGGAACATTTATCGAAGCAAAATTGCCTCATTTGCAGCTTTTTGAAGACGAATTACGAGCTGAATGTGTTTCCCTACTCCCAACTGCACATCGTTTGTCCTAACACATGGACAGTACTAAAAAAGAGCAAACGCCAAGTGCCAATGAGTGAAATGTACGAGAATATTTGGAGAGTGGACGAATCTGGTTACAAGACATGCTCAACAGGAAAGGCGACATCTCAGCCAGCGCTGATACTATGTGATTCACCCTTAAAGGTTAAATATGATACCTTTGAGTTTCTATTTCCGGCTGATTCTTCAACAACATTTGCACCTGGCAAGGAATATTTCTTTATTGGTAAGAGGTGATAAAAATACGTTTTATGTGATAATAATAATGAAATGAATGAAAAGTTGTATTGTTCTCTGTTTTCCGGGATTCTTTTCGAGGTTAAGGGAATTGAAAAAGATAATTAAAAGTACTCCTAGTCAATTCCTGAGAGTTTTTGAGAACAACGCGACGGTTTTCATGACTACACCCATGCCAGCTAACTTCACAATACTCCAGGAACAGTAAAATCATAACCTTGATCCCAGGCTTCTCTCCTTTGCCAAAAGTGGACAGATCCCGGGAGCGAGGTTAGTAAAATCGTGATTCTTAGCACTCGTAGCCTCGTTCAAGCGTTCATTTAGTTTGGGGCGCAACGCCAAACAAAGCGCGCGAAAAAAAAAAAAGCATTCGCTCCCTCTCGCCGCGCTTTTTTTTTTTGTGCGCTGTTTTCCACGCTGCGCCCCAACTAACAAAACACCGGGAAAAGGCTACATCACTCGTGAAAGAATTTACAAACATGTTCGTTACGAGTGGGGGTTAACTAGACTGTTTACAGCCCTTTTTCGCCGTATTTTTTTGGATCTTTGAACCTGCTGGTAGAATTGCGAGACAACTAGGGGACGCTACCTCAAAATGGGAGATTTGATGGGGTAGGGGGTAGAAATTAATTATGATAAATATTCATTCATTCATTTTTATTCTCTCACAGTAATATACCTATCAGCTTCCTCTGCTCGCATATAGGTTAGCTAGTCGAGGCGGGCAAAGGACACTTGAACATAAAGTAATTCAGTAGGAAGAGATTAAGAAAAGAAAGGAAAGGAAAGGAAAGAAAAAGAAAAGAAAAGGAAGATAGAACTATATAAATGATACAGAGATTGACTAGAGTTATTACAATGCGTTGCAAAATTACAAAATATATATAATTATCTCAGTGGATTAAGTGCCTTAAGTCCAATTATGTTGTTTGCAAAGCAAAATGGAGCAGAATCGAGTCACTTTAAGGCTGCAAACACTTTTAGGTGATAACTCTTTGTTTTGCCTGAAATTTCAATGTCACATATTAATCTGTGATCATTCTATACAATAGTAATCTATGAGACAATCGAGAAAGGCTAGCAGTTTTACACCACGCCTATCAGTTTGAAATGGTAGCCAAAGGTGTCTTTTTTGACTCTTTCTAGAGTAACTATAAAAGGCTCGTTGTTGCTGTCGCATTGAGTGAGCCTAAAGCGAACGAACAAGGGCAGCTCTCTAATCGGGAGAAAGTCTTAATACAGTGGAACCCCGCTATAACGAAGTGTCACGGTACCGAAAAATATGTTCGTTATATCGAGGTCTTCGTTGTAGCGAAGACCCCGTTATAACGAATTATCTGGTTAACAACAAAAATATTCGTTATAACGGGGTAACCAAGCTGAACCAATCTGAACAATGGGATATATACCACGCAAAACAGTCTACAAACTTGCGCGTGAACAGGTACATTTAGATAAAGCAAAGCTTTGAAGGTCAAAATTTCCCTATCTTGACCAATAGGAGTCGTGTTTGGCTTATCAACCATTTGTATCATCATGTCGTTTTTACTGACTGCGAGCGACAGGACAAAATATTCGTTATAGCAGGGTAAGTTGTGCGTTGGGACCGTCAAAATCAATTCGTTATAGCGGGGTTCGTTATAGCAAAGTTTGTTTCCATATATTTCACTGTAAATCTGCCGGGCTTTCAAATGTTGTTCGTCATAACGGGGTTTTCGTTATAGCGGTGTTTGTTATAGCGGGGTCCCACTGTATAGGGGCCTTGAACCCGTTTTTACGAAACGCGAGGAATTATGGTAGCGGTAAGATCAAAGACTTGTGGTTATGCGTGAATGCGTGAATTAAGATGCGCGGTATCATCTTGTGCTCTCTCTCTTACATTGTTGGTCGCAGTGTACGAAGGCGAGTGACAGTTTTCTACTGTGTATATTACTATTTTTGACACTTCTATGATCTTTCCTGTTTTCCTTTATAAATTTTTTTTGTAAACTTGGTCTCTTTTGTATTAGGCAGCTCTCTATTAAGATGCGCGTTTGTCCCTGTGCTCTCTTCGATCGATGAAAATAAGGATGGTATTTATCGTTGCTTGAAACGTGACCGTGTTAAGCGACGTCAACAAGGCTTCATGTTTACCCCCATCTTAAATCGATCGTTAACAGATAATTCAAGCTCTAAACAATTTCAGATAAAAGATATCAAGGATTGCAGCATGAGCTGACACGCTTACTGAATTTGGACACGAAAAATGTAAATTTACAACAGCAGAGGACCTAAATAAACTTGGCACCAAAACTAGCTATAGGCTACGCCTCGTGAGAGTAGAAGAAATGCTCCCACAAGGGAGCAAATGAGGCTTTTTGCCTCGAATGTAAAAAATTGCAACAAGGGCGCATTGGAGCTCCCTCGTCTCGTGCGGGTGGACCGGTGAGGGTGGGACTCTGAAGAGACTCTGCTCTCCATTATTCAGCCCCGTTAGGGGGGTTGGGGGGGGGGGGGGAGCAGAGACGGGGGAGCATTTTACTCAAATTAATTTTTAGAGTTTTTCATTGTTATATAAACATGTTAAAATGCTTTAGTAACTTGTATCAATAATAGCTGACTGTATCTGGCCCTGAAAATTGGATGTAAATTCCGATGCAGTCATTAAAACCATTTAAAAAATCAAAGGTTTTGAAAGATATTCATTCGAGACCCAAAACCTGGAATGTATAGTAGTATTTCTCATGTAATATTCGAATTTAGAGACCTTGCAACAATGCTATTTAGTTCTTAAGAGATGTTTCTGGAAATTCGGTTTGTACATGCGTTAGAGCGTGAGTTTTGTCTTTGAGTTTTGTTCTGCTGAATGCTGTAATCCGAGCAATACACCACGTGAGTTCTGTATGGGCACATCCTTGCTCTGCACTGACGCTCCTTATATCCTCCCTCCCTTCGGTAGCATTTTGCACCATTAAGGTAAACTAGTTAAAGCAGTGATTTTACAGCATTATTAGCATAAGCAGTGCCAGGATAACAGCGAAATGAACAGGGGCGGACGGGGCGGAACCAGGATTGCAGAATCAATGAGCGATGTCCCAAAATGTTGAAATGTTAGAATTGGATTTTAATTTAAGAGCAAATGTCCACAAAAATCAAATATAGTCCGGTAAGACTTGAAAATTAAATTCGCCCTACTTTTGCATATAAGTAGGCCTCAGTAGAGGTAAAAACGCCATGTGTTTTCTTTCCTCAAATATTTCGGTATTTCCGAGAAA